>CAUYON010139215.1:0-37314 GCA_963573935.1 Arctocebus calabarensis
CGGCTGTTAGAGCCCCTCTCACTGGTGGAGTGTCCGCAGAACTCGGCTGTTAGAGCCCCTCTCACGGGTGGAGTGTCCGCAGAGCTCGGCTGTTAGAGCCCCTCTCACTGGTGGAGTGTCCGCAGAACTCGGCTGTTAGAGCCCCTCTCACGGGTGGAGTGTCCGCAGAGCTCGGCTGTTAGAGCCCCTCTCACGCCAGCCCTGGTGGAGTGTCCGCAGAGCTCGGCTGTTAGAACCTGACTCACGCCAGCCGGGGTGGTGTCCGCAGAGGTCGGCTGTTAGAGCCCCTCTCACGCCAGCCCTGGTGGAGTGTCCGCAGAGCTCGGCTGTTAGAGCCCCTCTCACTGGTGGAGTGTCCGCAGAACTCGGCTGTTAGGGCCCCTCTCACGGGTGGAGTGTCCGCAGAGGTCGGCTGTTAGGGCCCCTCTCACCAGTGGAGTGTCCGCAGAGGTCGGCTGTTAGCGCCCCTCTCACGCCAGCCCAGGTGGAGTGTCCGCAGAGCTGGGCTGTTAGAACCTGACTCACGCCAGCCCTGGTGGAGTGTCCGCAGAGCTCGGCTGTTAGGGCCCCTCTCACTGGTGGAGTGTCCGCAGAGCTCGGCTGTTAGAGCCCCTCTCACGGGTGGAGTGTCCGCAGAGCTCGGCTGTTAGAGCCCCTCTCACTGGTGGAGTGTCCGCAGAGGTCGGCTGTTAGAGCCCCTCTCATGGGTGGAGTGTCCGCAGAGGTCGGCTGTTAGGGCCCCTCTCACGCCAGCCCTGGTGGAGTGTCCGCAGAGCTAGGCTGTTAGAGCCCCTCTCATGCCAGCCCTGGTGGAGTGTCCGCAGAGCTCGGCTGTTAGAACCCCTCTCACGGGTGGAGTGTCCGCAGAGCTCGGCTGTTAGGGCCCCTCTCACTGGTGGAGTGTCCGCAGAGCTCGGCTGTTAGAGCCCCTCTCACGGGTGGAGTGTCCGCAGAGCTCGGCTGTTAGAGCCCCTCTCACAGGTGGAGTGTCCGCAGAGGTCGGCTGTTAGAGCCCCTCTCACGGGTGGAGTGTCCGCAGAGGTTGGCAGTTAGGGCCCCTCCCACGCCAGGTCCTTGTCCTTATCTTAGGTTTTCTGCACCCTACGCAGCCTTCTCAAGGAAAGATCATTCATCTTCCAGGATTCCTAATCTTATATTGTAATGTTTTCACATTTGAATTTTCCTTATTATTACTATTTTTTAATGCCAGCTCTGGTCGGCATTTTGTTTCAAACAGGAGGGCAATTCAGGAGATGTATTCTACCAAACTTCCTCCGGTAAAAGCTTTATTCCCTTGAAAAGGTTCGTGTCCTTACATATTTCCCCCATGGACTATGTCCATTATCAGTCGCTTTCCAGAACCTTGCACAAAGCTGTCCCAGAGTGGGGCTCCATAAAACCCTGGATGAGCAGAGCAGAGGCTTCGGTGTGGCTAGCGCACTTTCACACCAAGACATCTGTGGGCCTGAGGTCACTGCTGCTTCACAGCTACGCTCATTAATTCAACTCAACGATTCCTCTCTAAGAAGGCTTTCCAACGTAGAGATAAGAGCTAGTCTTCCTTATTTATATTTATGTGACACTCCCTCCTCTCTCCGCGTTCTATCACACTCCTGATGAAGTGATTAATCTGGACATTGTTTAATTTCAGTCTCCTTAGCCAGAATGGAAGCTTGTGAGAAAAGGATGTATGTGTCTTGTGTATGGAGGACCCCCAGTGCGTGCCATGGTACCTGGCATTAGCAGGCCTTTGTAAATTCTTTGCTGAAGGAGTACAGCAATAATGACTGAGAGACATTATACAGAAATAGTAAAAAGAGAGAATTGCACAAGAACCTCTTCCTTCCTTCTACCTTAAATGCATCCTACCTAAATATTTCATATGTACAGTAGAACCTTCATAGTTGACCACCTCCCTACATTGCCCACCTCCTTAAGTTGACTTAATTTTCATAGTTTGGACGGCACCACATGCACTTATCAGAGACCTGGCTTCTTATGTTGACCACCTGCACGCTGACCAGTTTGTCACAGACACTCAGGAGGCCAACCTACAGAAGTTCTAATACACATATTAAATGTCATAAGTATTTAAATATAAATAATAGATGCATAATAAAATGTGGAGATTTAGGAAGGCTTCCTGAAGTCTTGTCTCTGTTCAGCCCCTGGAAGTTCCACCGCCTGTACTCTCAAGAGTTTAAAGTAGAGAACAGCTTTTCATTTAAGTCACTTATATAATTTAAGCTTTTTATTTCCTCAAATTGATTTGAAATAAGACACTGCATGCTTAAAATATTTAATTATGTATAATTCCACTTTACTATTCCCTATAGGGCTATAAAAATAAAGATTATATAAAAGACAACTGCTATACATATGAACAAGGGAACACATCAAAATACCAGCACCAGTGATCAAATATGTATTTTCCCACTGACGGAATTGTACCATTTTGAGTGTCAAATAAACCTTTATGAAAGTCTCACTTGACAGATTCTTATTTTATTAAAGCATGAAATAAAACTTTAAGGAAAGAAAACACAATAAAATAAATTAATGCTGTCAAGAAATAGTGTTTTTATTCCACTAATGGCATTCTCTTTATGATATGACCAAAATTAAAAAGTCATCTTAGAGATATTTGGAATAAATTTATGCTAAAACCCTAAAGCAATAGAAGAATATTCCGTTATAAGTTTACCATAATCACTTCAAGTAGAATATTCTGTAATATTTAACTCTGTATATCTGCATGACAAAAGGGATTTTGGTTTCTTATGAAGAACAAAATCAAAGACAAAGCAAGCCCCCTAAACCAAACTACAGAAGTTTACATTAAAAAGAGAATTCATTTCAGTCAGAAATGAATCTGTTATTTTTCTGTGGTATTTTCATACTAAGGAATTGTTAAAATTTTCTTCATAAACAAAATGGAAAACCAATAGGTAGGACCACTTGTTTGTGTGATAATAGATTACTTTCTCTCCCTAGAGAATCTAGAATATGTGTGATTTTTACTGACATGTGCAGGGATTTCAAATAGCCACGACCAAAAACTCACAACTCACTTCCCTGGGTCAGCAAATTACTTTTTTTATTTTTATTTTTTTAACTTTTCTTAAAAGAGATATAAGAGGGAGAGGATTCAATAAGAAAGAAAGGGAGAGAGAGAGAGAGAGAGAGAGAGAGAGAGAGAGAGAAAGAGAGAAAGAAAGAAAGAAAGAAAGAAAGAAAGAAAGAAAGAGGCAAGCCAGAATGTAATTACATCAAGTAGGAGAGCTCTAACCAAGACAATAATGGGTAAAATTTGTGAACGAGTTCACTGTATAACCGATGTACAAAGCTGTTATCATCTGATTCATACCACAATCACATGTGAGGACTCAGGGAAAGTGCCAGTTCATCTTTACAAATGAGGCATCTCATAGAGAAAACCCCTCTTTTTCAAAATCAAAAAGCCTGTAAATAGCAGAATCAATATTGGAGCCCAGATCTTCTTCCTACTACAAATTAGGTGCTTTGCTCATTATGCCGCACAACTGAATTTTGACTGAAAAAATGAACTACTCCAGCAGAGCAGAATGAAAAACAAGCACACTATCAAAGTGTAGTGGTAGCTAAAGAGGGACTTGGTGGGTATAAACGTAGACTTGTGTGAAGAAGATGACCATGTACTTTGGGTCTGGACTGTTCAGACCTCGGGAAGAATATGTTGTTAAGTTCTGAGACCTCTGCTTTAGAAAAAATGTAAATCAATGGTCACCGTCAGGTAGCAGACCTGCCCAAATCCAATTCAGATGTTACACAGCCGGAGAAGCAATGAAAACTGCAGACACACGTGCCTTTAGGCGCAAGGGCACTGTCACGTTCCCAAGAGCCTCGGTGCTCTACAGTCTCAAGGTGGATGCAGGCCTTGCATATATTTCTAGTTCCCTACCCATGGCAAAGATCTGATGTTCCAGACTACTGATAGAGATACCAAAGGGCTTTTCAAAAAGAGCGGCTATTAAAGAAAGATGGAGACTTTACCTCTTTTGTGTTTACATGGATGGAGCTGGAACATATTCTTCTTAGCAAAGTATTTCAAGAATGGAAGAAAAGTATCCAATGTACTCAGCCCTAATATGAAGCTGATTTATAGCTTTCGTATGAAGGCTAAAACCCAATTATAGCACAAGAATACAGGGAAAAGGGAAAGGGCGGGGAGGAGATGGGGGAGGATGGGTGGAAGGAGGACAATTGGTTGGATCACACATACGGTGCATCTTAGCAGGGTACTGGTGAAACTTATTAAATGTAGAGTATCAATGTCTTTATATAGTGATCAAGAAAATGCCATGAAGGCTATCTCTAACAGTATGATCAAAATATTTCTGTATGTATATGAAGCACATTCTACCCAATGATTGCACCAATGCTCACAATTTTTATTTAATAAAATTATTTAAAAAAAAAAAAAAAGGTTTCAGCAGAGAGCTCTGTAGTCATTCTAATGTTCTTCCCCTTGTAGGTTATGGTTTCCTTACGTCTTACAGCTTGCAGAATTTTCTCCTTCATATTAACTTTGATGAAGTTAATTATAATGTGTCTATGAGAATTTTTATTTGGATTGAGTCATGCCAGTTTTCTGAAACTGTCTTCTATCTGAATTTCAGGATCTCTTGGCATGTCTGGACAATTCTCTTAGATTCTTTCATGAAGTAAAGCATCTGTATCCTTCGCAGCAACCTCATCACCTTCAGGTATTCCTATAAGGTGAATATTAGATCTCTTTGAATTATCCCAAAGCTCTTTGAGAGAATAATCCATTTTTGTTCTACACTTTTTTTCCTCTTTGAGCATTTGGGAGTATTCAAAAGTTTTGTCTTCATTGTCAGAGATCCTTTCCTCTGCCTGCTCCATTCTGTTACTGAGGGATTCTACTATATTTTTCAGATCTTTGAGGGCTGCAAATTCTTGCCTCAATGTGTTAAAATCTTTGGTCATTTTGTCTTGATTTCATTGAATTCTTGAGACATCTTTTGGGTCATCTTTTGGATTTCTGCTTGAAATTCTAATTCCATTTTTTCTTCCATTCTATTGATCTTACTTGCTGTCCAGATTCTAAACTCAATTTCTGACATCTCAGCCATTTGTTTATGAATGGGATCTTGTGCTGTGTCTGCCTTATCATTCCCTGGGGGAGTTGATCTACTCTGATTATTCATGTTGCCAGAGTTTCCATTGATTCCGCTCATGATTGTTTTTTACTGTTGGCTAGGTTGGCAGGTAATGTGAAGTTGGATTAAGAGTTTCTGGAGTTATGGTTAACCAGCCCTTTGTCAAGGATCTGGGACTGATGACTGCAGATTTTTCCCCAGTAGTTTTTCAAAAGACCTGTATGGTATTACAGTCTGAGGCTGAGGAAACCTGCTTCATGTGGTGGGGTTAGGTGGCTCTGTCTTGTATTCAGTCGGTTCTTGTCTGATCCTAGTGGATCAGTGACTCTGGTGAAGTCTTAGTTATGGAGAAATACAAGTAACTAAGACATCCCACCCCCCATGGATAACAACTGGAAGAGGAAAATCAACCCTTCCCATTATTACCAGCCAAGAGGGTCCATGGGTGATTGACCCAGGTTTGGAGTTCCAAACCAATCGACCCAGTCAGTACAAACTCTCAAGTGGGAGAGTTCAAAAGGTCTCCAGCAACTAGTTAGCAGAAGACTACTGGGCTGCTCAGATTTGGCACACTCTGGTGCTCTATGGAACCAGAGAGGCCCACCCAGTATCAGAGTTGGACCAGGGGGCTAGCCTCCTTCTCTAGATTGCTCCTTTTTCATGCCCAGTAACTACAGACCTCTCAGAGCTGCAGTCCTGCTCCCTCCAATAAGCAGATGTGCCAAGGCTTAGCACCTGTCAGAGTCAAAGGAAAGTCAATGACCCTGCGGCCCAGCCACTACCCTCTTCTACAAGCCGGCTGGGGGAGCTGAGGCCTGCCTGCCTTGGGTACTCAATAGCCACTGACGAGTATTCCACTTGGACTCAGTCAAATCTTGAGGGTAACAAGTCAGCAAATGCTTTTTTCCCTCAGCCACCACGCCTTTGCCCCTGCCACTCTGCAGGACCGTTATCTCTATAGAGTGAATTCTGGTTTCCTCTGGTGGTCCTCAGAGTTGGGGAGGTGTCTCTCCAAGATTAGATCCTGGCCAATCACTCTATTGTTGCTGGATCTTTGTACGAAGTGACCCTGTGTAGCTCCTTTGTGACTGCCCTAGTCAGGGAGTTCTGGCTATGGGAGCAAATCCGGAGCGTGGCACACATGGATCCAGCAGCTGGGTGGGGGATGCTGCACATGGTTCTGGCAGTGCCTGGTACCCGGTGACTTTGGCAAGGAGAGCGCGTGGCTCCAGCAGTCTCTGGCCAGGCAGGGGACTCAGCGCGGAGGCTGGGAGGGCACCGGTGGCAGGGCGCAGGACGCTCAGCTCCAGCAGTCTCTGACCAGGTGGGGGGACTCCATGCTGAGGCAGGGAGGGCGCTGGGGGAGGCCACAGGACACGGGGCTCCAGGAGTCTCGGGCCAGGTGGGGGGGTGCACTTGGTCTGACAGACGGGGGGTGTCACTGCTTATGAGCCTCTGCCTACAGTCTCAGCAGGGGTTAGGCTCCTGGTTCATTAGGTAAGGGGGGAAGGGTGGACTAAAAGTTCAGAATGATGTGGAAAACTTTCGTTCAATTTTTCTGCCTAGCAAGAGAGTGTCCAGAGTCACAGTAGGGTCCCTCTGAGGAAGTAGTTTCCACTTCCTACAGCTCTCACACATGGGGTGAGACAAGAGGTCCTCAGTTCACCAGTTGCCTATAGAAACTACAGGAGCAAACGAAGAGAAAAGGGAAAGAAAAAAAACCACAGCTTTCTTGGGGGAGGGGTAGGCACTTTTCCTTTCAGTTGAATTTTGTGCCTGAAGCTGGCTTTCTTGGAGTCGCAGCTTGCCTCAGCAGAGGTGACCTGCAGTTATCACTTCTCTCTTGGCTGGGCTCCCAGTCTTCAGCTTAATCGGGTACTTTCTGGATGTTATCCTTCTCTCTGGACAGGAGCTTCTGTCGGAAGCTGCCTCCAGTCAGCTATCTTGCCCCTCCCCCCTTTACTTTTTTCTTTCTCTTCCTATTTTTAGCAGGTGAAGAGTTTGTCTTTGCTCAGGCTAGTAAGGAGCTCCTAATTTCAAAGAACCTGCCCAGCCCCTCAAAATCCTTGAATTACAGGCATGGCCTTAACACCCTGCCATTTTTATTATCACTCTCATTCTCTCTTCCTGTTCTCATTCTCTCCTATTCTTCAACTTTTTTCTTCCATCCCTGTTCTCTTTTTTTCGTTTCTTTTTCACTTTCCTTCTTTTTCCTGCTTTCTTTCTTTCTCTCTTGTTTCTCCCTGCGTGTGCGTTACCTTTCTCTTCCTCTGAGACAAGGTACTTTGAAGCAAAGGAGGAAGCAAAAAAGAAAAAGGAAGACAAGGAGGTAAACATGGCCCCATATACTGGAGGTGGTGGGTTCAAACCCAGCCCTGGCCAAAAAAAAAAAAAAAAAAAAAGAAGAAGAAGAAGAAGAAGAAAGGACATATGAGGAGAAACTAACAAAAAAATTGGGGCACCATGAAAAAACAACACAGAGTAACTCCCCCAAGGAACCATGAGGCACCTGCTGCAGAAGACTCCACCTATAAAGAATTAATGGATTTGGGGATGCGCCTGTGGCTCAAGTAGGGTGCTGGCCCCATATACTGAAGGCAATTTCAAACCCAGCCTTGGCCAAACTGCAAAACAGAAAATAGCTAGGCATTGTGGCAGGTGCCTGTAGTCCCAGCTACCAGTTATTCAGGAGGCTGAGGCAAAAGAATCGCCTAAGCCCAGGAGTTGGAGGTTGCTGTGAGCTATGTGATGCCATGGCACTCTACTGAAGGTGATAAAGTGGGACTCTGTCTCTACAAAGAAAAAAATAATAATGGATTTGATAGAAAGGGAATTTACAATATGGATGGTAAAGATAATAAAGGGAATGAATGAGAAAATGGAAAGGCAGAACAAAAGTCAGATGAGAGGCTTGGCACCTGTAGCACAGTGGTTACAGCGCCAGCCACATATACTGAAGGTGGTTGGTTCAAACCCAGCCTGGGACAGCTAAACAACAATGACAACTGCAACCAAAAATAGCTAGGCATTGTGGTGAGTGCCTGCTATCCTAGCTACTTGGGAGGCTGAGGCAAAAGAATTGCTTGAACCCAAGAGTTTGAGGTTGCTGTTAGCTGTGATGCCATGGCACTCTACCAAGTGACATAGTAAGACTCTGTCTCAAAAAAAAAAAAATTCAGACGAGAGATATGTAGAACATAGAAAGGATGTGGTAGACCTTAAAGAAATGAAGGAGACAATCAGAAAATGTAAACCTATGGTGGAAAGTATCAAAAATAAGTAATACCACAGAGAAGAAAGACCCTCAGAGCTATAGGATAAAGTTTTCAAGTTAACCCAAGTAGTCAAAGAGGCAGAAAAGAAGAGAGAGAAAGCAGAACAGTCACTCAGAGAACTATGAAACATATGAATAATAAGGATCCCCAAAGGGGAAAAAGATTGTCCCAAAAATTTGAAGCCCTACTGGAGACTATCATAAATGAAAACTTCCCAAGTCTTACTAAAGATCCTGACATATTCCTTTCAGATGGATATAGAACTGTCTCCAGCACATAGAGAACTTCTCCAAGACACTTTGTAATGAACTCATCCAAAGTCAAGATGAAAGAAAAAATTCTGCAAGAAGCCAAGAGTAAGTGCCCAGTGACCTACAGAGGCAGAGCCATGAGGATGACAGCAGACTTTTCAACTGAAACTTTCCTAGCCAGAAGAGAATGATTATCCACTTTCAACTTCTTAAACAAAACAATTTTCAGTCCAGAATTCTGTATGCTGTAAACTAAGCTTCAAAATTAATGGAGAAATCAAATCTATTGTGCATATACAAACACTGAGGAAATTCACCATGACAAGACTACCTCTACAGGATATATTTAGACGTATTCTCAACACTGATCATCACAATGAACAACCAGCAAAATAAACACTCAGAAGCTAAAGGTCATAACTTAGCTTCCTCAATGGTGCAAAAGATAAAACTGCACAATGGAGTTTCACAAAATAAGATGACTACAACTCCACCACTTTATCTATTCTCTCAATAAATGTCAATGGATTGAATTCACCATTGAAGAGGCACAGGCTGGATAATTAGATTTTAAAAAGCACATGGCATCCATATGCTGTCTCCAGAAGACACACCTAACCATGAAGGAAAATAAAGATTTGGATTAAGGGATGGAGAACAGTATTTCAAGCAAATGGAGATCAGAAAAAAAGAGGGGTTGCAATCTTATTTTCAGATACAAGCAGATTTAAAGCAACTAAAGTTAAGAAAGCCAAAGATGGACACTTTATACTGGTCCAAGTAACAATACATCAAAAAATTTCAATTTTAAATATTTATGCACCTAATTTAAATGCTCCCATTTATGAAACAGACCTTGATGGGTCTGAGCAATATGATATCCCATAACACCATAATAACCGAGGACTTTGACACCCCTCTGATAGAACTGGACAGATCCTCTAAACAAGAACCAAACACTTAAATGTGACCCTAAAACAAATGGGATTAATAGACCTATACACAACACACCATCCCAAAACTAAGGAATATATATACATTTTTCTCATCAGCCCATGGTATGCTCTCCAAAATAGGCTATATCCTAGGATATAAATCAAACCTCAGCAAAATTAAAAGAATAGAAATTATACATTGTCTCTTCGCAGACCACAAGGCAATAAAGGTGGGACTTAACTAAAAACAAAATGTTCATCCCCACACAAAGACATGGAAATTACACAACCTTATGCTGAATGGGTTGGGCTCAGGAAGAAATAAAAAAGAAAATTGTTAAATTCCTCAAATATAACAACAAAGAAGACAAAAGTTATTACAACCTGTGGGATACAGCAAAAGCAGACTTAAGAGGGAAATTTACAATATTAGATGCCTACATTCAAAAAACAAAAAGAGAGGTCATCAATAAACTCATGAACCATCTTGGAAAAGGAAGAACAATCTAATCCCAAATCCAGCAGAGGAAAAGAAATAATCAAAATTAAATCAGAGATGAATGAAATTGAACAAATAAATGAAATTGATAAACCTTTGGCCAGATTAATTAGAAACAGAAAAGTAAAATCTCTAATAACCCTAATCAGAAATGATAAAGGGGAAATAACAACAGATCCCATAGAGTACTACAAGAAACTCTATGCCCAGAAATTTGACAATGTGAATGAAATGGAACAATACCTGGAATCACACCCTCTCCCTAGACATAACCAAGAAGAAATAGATTCCTTGAGCAGACCAATATCTAGCACTGTGGGATACTGCAAAATCAATCCTAAGTCAGAAATTTATCACTTTAAATGCCCATCTTCAGAAAACAGAAAGAGTACAAATCACAGTCTAATGAATCATCTGAAGGAACTGGAAAAGGAAGAGCAACCCAATTCCAAACCCCATAGAAAAAAAGAAATAACAAAAATGAGACTGGAGCTAAACAAAATCAAGAACCAAGAACTATTGAGAAGATTAATGAAAAAAGTTGATTCATTGAAAAGATAAAGAAAATTGATAAACTGTTCTACAGATTAAATGCAAACAGAAAAACAATATATGTCTAATAAGCTCAATCAGAAATGAAAAAGGAAAAATAATAAATACCACAGAGACAAATATAAAAGATCATTTCTGAATACTACAAAACTCTATTTCTATGAATTTGAAAACATGGAGGAAATGGACCAATTCCTGGAATCATATTATCTCCTTGACTCTAACAGGAAGAAACAGTACTCTTGAACAGATCAATATCAAGCACCAAAATTATAACAACTATTAAAAAGCTTCCAACAGAAAAAACAACAAACCAGATGGTTTTACTCCACAATTCTATCAAACCTTTAAAGAAGAGCTCACAGCTATGCTGAAGAACCTATTCCAAACATTAAGAAAAGAACTCTCCCCAGCTCCTTTTACAAAGCCAATGATCCTGATGCCACAGTCTAGGGGCCTGAGAATTGGCCATCCTGTATGCTGCTTCCAGTGCCCATGTGCACTTTCCAAGGACCTGAAGATAATTTTACTGCCCAGCACACAATTTGGGGGCCTAAGGACAGGCCTGTCAAGCTGGCCACTGCTAATAGTTCCTGCACATGCCATCAATGAGCAATGAGTTTATGGTTAAGCCTTCCCAGATCACTGCTATAAGTGTCCACTCAAATGTACCACCAAGGGGCCCAAGGACTGGCCCAGAATTGCTGCTGTCACAACTTGTGCCACAAGTGTCACCCAGGAGCCCATGGTCCAGTCCACTACTGCTCTCACTGGTTCTGTTGCATGCTTCCTGGAGGCCCAAGCATTAGCCTGGCCAGGCACCCCACTGGTACCCACCTACACCTCTGTGCTAAGATTAGGTTCATCACCAGTGCTATACAAAAGAACCAGGTGCCAAGTCAGAAGAAGATCGACTAAACTGGAAGATGGTGAACAAGCCAATTTCCAATGAGGAAAGCCAACACCTCAGACCTCTTTCCTAGATGGTAAAAAATCTACAGATGATTCTATGAATTATAACGAGTTAAGAAAACATAACACAGTAAATAGCAGACTCAGTCAACAGAGCCTATGACCAAGATTTTATGGAAATGGGAGTGAAGAGGTAGTCTCCAGTCTAAAGGTTTCAATGAAAAAAGAAAAAAAGAATGGACCCTGTCTTTGTAAGCCTGACTTCCTATCACGTCATGGAGTCAGCAAGGCATAAACTGGCCACAGACTCATTCAAAAAGCAAAAAAATGAAGTTAAAGACATTCCACTGCATTAACTTCTTATTATAACATAAGACAGCTGGTAGTGTGTAGCATGATTGAAAAACAGCTCTTATAAAATTTCATTTTCTATTGGCATATGGATAGACATAGATCAATGATTAGATTTTTTAATCAAAAACTAACCCTCCCATTTATAATCAATTGATTTTCAAAAAAGGTGACAAACCAATTAAATGGGAAAACAAACTCTTCAACAATTGTTGCTGGGAAAACTGAATATGTACATGGAACAGAATAAAGTTGGGTTCCCTCCAGAGACCAAATCTAAAATCTAACTTCAAATGTAAGAGCTAAAACTATGAAAACTTTAGAAGAAGAAAGAGGTATGAATCTGTGTAAATGCAATTGGCAGTGATTTCTTAAATATCAGATCAAAAAAAAAAAAAAACAAGATGAAAGCAACTCCATCAAAATTGAAAAGTTCTGTGCTTGACAAGACACCATCAAGAGACTGAAAAGCCAAACCACTGACAAGGAGAATATGGGACATACAGTAATATCTTAACAATTCAGAATCAAAAAGGAAAGCCAATTTAAAGATAGGCAAGGATTTAAATAAACATTTATCCACAGAAAATATGGATGGCTTAGTAGATGGCTAATAAGCACACCAAAAAATGCTTAGTCATTCTTCATTAGGGAAATACTATAAAATAACACAATAAGGTATCTTTTAACATTACTAGGATGGAATCTTTTAACCATCAGAAAGTTGAAAAATGAGTATTGGTCAGGATATGGGGACATTAGAGGCCTCATGCAATGCATATGGGAATGTAAAATGGCACAGATACTTTGGAAAATAGTCTGGTAGCTTCTCAAAAGGTCAAGAATAGTTTTCATATGACCCAGCAATCTGACTCACAAGTATGCATCTAAGAGAAATGAACAGATACATAAACTCAAAGATTACATAGGAAAGTTTACAGCAGCATTACTGTGAACAACCAAACATGGAAGAACCTGAAGGTCCATCAGCTGATAAAGGATTGAGAGAATGCTTGGTGCATCCCTGAAATGGGATGTTACTCATCAGTAAGCCATTAAGCACTGGTATATTTTAGGAAGATGGACCAGCAGCAGAAGAACCAAAACAGTGTGTAGTTAATCATACCTTGATATATTGTGCAAGAAGAAAGACAGACTTCAACAGAAAAGTGAAAGGAAACTCAAAACTCTGAGAAGAACAAGGAAAAGAAGCAGCCCACATGGCCAGAACCAGCTGAAAGTGCGAGTGAATCCACCATGCAGCAGAAAGTGATGGAGTTTCCTTCTGCAGCTGAAGTTGTCAACTGGGGAATCATATCATCCAGGTCACAGGAGAGAATACAAACCCTCCCAATCCCCAAGTCTAACTTAGAAGCAGCCAAGGACAGCATGAGAGGAAATAAAAGCAATGAAAAATGAAAAGCTGGCTCGGCGCCTGTGGCTTGACAGGCGAAGGCGCCAGCCACGTACACCCGAGCTGTCGGGTTCGAATCCAGCCCGGCCCGCCAAACAACAATGACGGCTGCAACCAAAAAAAAAAAAAAAAAAAGGCCAGGCATTGTGGCGGGTGCCTATAGTCCCAGCTACTTGGGAGGTGGAGGCAAGAGACTCGCTTGGCACCAGGAATTGGAGGTTGCTGTGAACTGTGATGCCACAGCACTCTATCCAGGGTGACAGCTTGAGGATATGTCTCAAAAAAAAAAAAAAAAGAAAGAAAGAAAAATGAAAAGCTAAACTGTTCTGCACAGACCAGACAAGGGCTGAAGCATGTCGGTCAGAGTGTCATGACGAAGAGGACATTGTGTGCCGAGTCTGCAAAAATGAGGCAAGATGAACAGAAACTGAACAAGCAAAAGGACAGAGAGAAATCAGCCCACTTAACTGTGAGGATAAACTCCAGTGGCAGGGAAGTAACAGCCTACGTCCACACAGTAACTTGGAGATGAATGTTCACAGCCGCATTATTCACAATATCCAAAAAGTAGAAGCAACATAAAGGTCCACTACCTTGAATGAATGGGTAAGTGGCAAAGCCATATAATAGAGTATTAATCAACAAGAAGATACAAGAACAACAAGATGATAAGAAATGAAATGCTGTCAAATGCTATAGCGCACATGATCCCTAAAACATTAGCTAAGTGAAAGCCAGCCACAAAGTATTATATATTGTATGACTATTTTTATGAAATATCCAGAACAGACGAATCTATGGAGACAGAGAGTAGACAGTGGTTTCCTAGGAAGGGGAAGGTGCAGAGACAAGGTGGAGGAGTGATGGCTAAGGGATGTGGGGCTTCTTTTCAGGGCAATGAAAATGTTCTCAAATGGATTTTGGTGATGCTTACACATCTCTCTGGATGTACTAAGAGACAGTATACTCTCACAGAGTATGCGAACTACATCTCAAGAAAGTTGCTTTAATATATTAAATAGTAGGATCCACATAATTTTCTAAATTCTTTTTTGTGTGTATACATGACCTGAATTTTCCTATTTTTTATTTCTATATTTTTAGGGGTTACAAGTGTAGTTTGTTACATTCTTATATTGTATAGTGGTGAAGTCCCCCAAATAGTGTTCATCCTACCCATTAAGTAACTTTTCACCCCTAACCCCACCTCCAACCTCCCAAGTCTACAATGTCTACTGTTCCACTTTCTGTTTCTACCTACACATTACTAAGCTGCCAATTATAAGGGAGAGCATGGGTCTTTGACTCTCTCTTTCTGTTATTCCATTTGAGGTAATAACCTACAGTTCCATCCATCTTGCTACAAAACATGTAATTTCATTCTTTATTTTTCTATGCTTTAGAAGACATTTAAAGTGAAAGGAAAATGAAAGTAGATGCCTTTTTTTTTTTTGAGAGTCTCAGTATGTTCCCCTCGGTAGATTGTCGTGGGGGTCACAGCTCACAACAACCTCAAACTCTTGGGATTAAGCAATTCTCTTGCCTCAACTTCCCAAGTAGCTGGGACTATAGGTGCCCACCACAATTCCTGGCTATTTTTATGATGCAGTTGGCATTTTTATTCTAGCTGGCCCAGGCCAGGTTTGAACCTGCCAGCCTCGGTGTATGTCACTGGTACCCTACCCACTGAGCTACAGGTGCCGCCTAAGATGCCTAACTTTTCAAGCAGTTTGTAAGTTAACCTAAAACATATGCATTTTGGCGAATAATAAATGGCCACTCCATATCCTGAAATCCATGAAATAAATATACAGATTCTGAATTCATTCTCAAAATTGAAGACACAATTTTCTAGAACATTTCATTCAACATTATCCTCTGAGATAATCTGAGATAATCTCACCACAGCAATAGAGAAATCGCTAAAAAATACTGCTTAAGGAAAAAAAGGCTCTTAACTTCTATAAGGAATGGTGCATAATTCTCAAATTTCCTAAGGGTAAATGTTATAAGAAGAAATGTTTGTCACTGTAAAAAAAAAAAAATGGTAGAATCAGAGTTAAGGAAATAAGTGTATTATAAATGCAATACAATTGCAATAAAATTAATTACAATGAAAATATAAAACAAAACTGTCCACTTAAATTAGTATCCTAAAAACCTTTTTATATTACTTAACCAGCTATAGACTATCCATTGACATATTAAATTTTATACATACGTGATTTCTAATTCAGCCTAATTTCTTCTTTAAATCTGGTGTGTTATTTTCTAAATTTCCTGTGATGTGACTGAAACTTTCATGAAGCTACTGACGTTGATAGCTCTTTCAGGACATCAAGAACTTATCTCATGAATACCTGATAAGGTAATTTTGTTACTGATTTTATAAATCACTTTTTATTAAGGTCAAAATATTTAATTCTAACATATATACTTAGATAAATATCACCACATACATCAATTCACCTTGCTTTCCTCATATGTACCCATTCCTGTTTAGATCTGAATTCACTTGTTGTCATGGAAGCTGTTACTTTCCCACAAAATTGTTATTCTGTTACTTAATCATCAGATTCAGCCCACTGTTCATTTGTCTTGTGATAAATGTGCAATGCTTAACAACTTAATGGAGTCTCAAAAAAATAATGGGTGTGTGAGTGGGACTGGAAAATTCTAAATTGTGGAAAGTTCCCCTCTTTTTTATTAGAAACTTAAATGTATTACCACACTGGAATAAAATTTTTTTGTGTCCCTTGGGGTCATGGTTAGGACAAGAAAGATCAAGAGACATATGAATTATATGCTTCACAAGGCCCCAGGCTCAAAACTAGCAGAACTTCAATACACTTCTCAAATCCTTCTAATAGGTTCTTGTCATAGAGAAAAAGTAAAATTCCAACAGGCTTTGAGGCCTGAGGAATTTGGCCCTCCCCTCCCTTCCGGAAGGCAGATCCGAAACCTCTCTCCCCTACTCACTACATTCATGCTATACATGGTTTCTGCCACCCCTCCTTGGTCTGAACATGGGGAACCAATATCAAAGTAACAAATCACAGACAGCTACGATTATCTCTGTCTGAAAAAAAAGTATTATATAACTGCATACTTCACTTCATCTCCAAAATCTGGATTTCACCATCAAAATCACCCACATAATGGAACATAAATTCTGAAATTATGAACATTTCCATTTATCTCTTTCATCATAGTCTTAAAATGGAGCAACATAAAGATATTGAAATTGTATTTTCAGTAGTATAAAGTCTCCACTATTAATATTAGTCTGTATGTATTGACAATTTACAAGTTAACCTCTTAAAATCTCATAGGTGACACAATGTCTTTAATCAAAGTAAAGCTCTTTTATTAGCTGGAAGCAAAGTATGTTTCTAGGCTAATATAGAAATACATTTATCATCCAGATATTTCTTTTTTTTAATTTTTATTAAATCATAATTGTGTACATTAGTGCAATCATGGGGCACAATGTGCTGACTTCATATACAATCTGAAATATTTTCATTGAACTGTTCAACATAGCCTTCATGGCATTTTCATAATCACTACATGTAGACAGTGATATTCTGCATCTAGTAAGTTTCACCTATATCCTTGTAAGATGCACTGTAGGTGTGATCCCACCAATTGCCCTCCCTTCACCCATCCTCCCTCCTTCGCTCCCCTCCCTTGCCCTTTTCCCCATATTATTGTGCTATAATTGGGTTTTAGCCTTCATATGAAAGCTATAAATTAGCTTCATGTTAGGGCTGTCTACATTGGATAACTTTTCTTCCATTCTTGAGATACTTTACTAAGAAGAATATGTTCCAGTTACAACCATATAAACATGAAAGAGGTAAAGTCTCCATCTTTCTTTAAGGCTGCATAATATTCCACGGTGTACCTATACAGGGGAACACAATCCCTGTTATGGACTGAATGTATGCTTTGTTGCATAAAGGCTCAATATACCTATCCTGGAGCTACACTGCATAATACCACTGACTTACACAAAAGATTTTAAACGCCATGTCTGGGAATGGCTTTTCCCACTACCTGAGAACATTTCCTGTCTTTTCTTCCAGAAGCAAGCAGCAGCAACAGCTCAGCCTTGACTGGCCACCACCCAGATGCTGGGACCCCCGAGGAATGCCCCAGTAAGCATCTCCTGCCCACGCCCCAGCCCCAGAGCTGCCCAGGATCGAGGAGGGAAGTACAGGTCTCTTTGCCTTCTGTTGATTGGTGTCAGGTGGCTGCGTGCCTGCCTGGCCTGCCTGTGCACTGGTGTGATTCAACCCAGAACTGCTTGCAGAGAAGGTCGAAAAAACTGTCTTGGCTTTGATCTCCTTCTAGGTGCACAGTCTTTGGCACAGGTGGCTTTAATAACCCATGCCCACGTCAGCAGCCAACGTGCCCTGGATTTAAATGCTTGAAGAAGTTTTGAGGTTCAAAGGCCATAAAAAACAGCTAGTCCAACTTGTGCCCAGTTGGAGTTTGGCTTTGGTACCCTTTGTATATTTCTGTTCTTCCCCTTCTTGAGTTTTTCCAAAAGCAAGGAGCTCAGAAATTTATAGAGCAACCACTGGTACGTGTGTGTAATTAATAGAGAGTTCTGCTTGATCTTGTCTGGCTCCCTTTAGCTTGCCCTCATTGAATTAACTTATGGGCACTTAAAAAAAAAAGGGTAATAGGCAGAAATATCCAGAGATTGAAATATGGTTTTGGAGTCTTGCAGACTTGGATTTGAGTTTTACTTCTGCCACCTTGTGACACTGCAAGTTGCAGCCTCAGTTTCTTCATATAAACCAGGAATGAGAGTTGAACCTACCACTCAGTGAAGAGCGAGCACTGCCGTGTAAAGTGCTCAGCACGGGGCAGGCGCCAGCTCAGTGCTCACTGTGCTACTGTGGTCCTGGTTCCTATTAATGAACTGATGGTCCCTGTCTCTCCCGCCCCGCAGATGTCGACTTCTGCCCACACGCAGCCCGGTGTTGCCACGCTGGAGTGGATGAGCATGGCTGGATCGCGGCGGCTGTGGGTTGGAGTCTCTGGTTTCTCACCCTCATCCTGCTCTGTGTGGACAAACTGATGAAGCTAACTCCAGACGAGCCCAAGGACTTGGCAGTGTGAGTCTGACACTCCCAGCCCAGGAACGGGTTCGCCACCAATGCGTGGACAGCGGGTAGGGGACTAGTGCTAAGGTGGCTTCTCGGATCTCAAAGTCATTTTCACCTTTAAACTGCAGTTACTTTTAAAAGGGAAGGAAGAAGGAAAGAGACATCCAAGTACGGCAAGGCCAGTTCCACTCCTTTCTCTGATAAACTCTTCTCTCAAGCCAGGCCCTGGGGCAGCTGCTCACCTGCCACAGTGTTCTGCCAGGCGCCAAGGCAGGCGCCAGGGAACCGGGAGACTTTGTCTTTAGCCAGTGCATTCAAAGTCAAGCTCAAAACCTCCTCACCAAAAACAGGTTGTTGGCACCCTGGCTTTACCTGAATCCAGGCCATAACTGTCATTTTAAAATGTCGGATCCTCCTTGACACATCCCCTGTCGCCCAAGTCCTGCTGCTTCCCCTGCCCCTGCCTTTTCCCCTAGGCTGGGGGGGGGGGTCTTCATTCTGTCCCCACCGCCTTTGGATCCCCCCACAGCTCGCCACTCCCCAAGGGCAGCTACAGAGTAGCTGTCACCTCCCTGCTCTCGCTGTCTTTGGCTCCTCGGGATTCCAACTTCTCAGCCTGGCGCACGGCTCTTTGTGGAAGTCCCTCTGTGTGTCCCTCGAGGGCCCCAGCACATGGGAGAGTGAGGGCTCGGACTGCCCGCGCCCCTTCTGGTGTCTTCAGCTTCTCTGCTGCTATTCCCTCGGCTGGGACAGCTGCCCTCCCACTCCACCCTGGGGATGAAGGCCCTTCCTGCAGGATCTGTCGGGAGCCTTCCCTGTGTGTCCCGCGAACCTGGAGCTGGCACTTTAGGGCACCTCTGTTGTGCCCTGAGGTGCAGCCACCAGGAATGGGCCTCTTCACAATCATGCCTGTCCTCATACCCCTGGGGCAAAGTAAGCTATTCGAGTGTATTCAGTGAGTGAATGAATGAACGAGTGGGTCCCTGCCCTGGATGACTGGTGATGACTGTCACCCTGCATTAGGAACCTCCATGTTTCTTCAGACAGTTGACATAAGCCAATGGTTTAGTTCCTACTCTCTCAGCAAATGACATCCATCACCACTGAGCAAGGAGAGTGGACGTCACACGTCACTGTAAACTGGTCCAGTGGAGGGGGGAGGGGGGTTTATCAGACTCAGTAAGAAACAACAAAATGACTCTTTATGAAACAATTTCTGCCCTCTGTGAGAAAACACTTATTGGATAAACTCTAAATAATCACAATACAAAAAAGAAAAATGAGAGACCTCCGATTTTGGAAAGAAACATTTTCCCAAAGAGGCAGATGATTCAGGGCTATTCAAATCCCCCTCAGAAAAATCCAAGTAAATTTCTCTGACAAGAGGAACCAAAGGGATCACCCGATTCCTCTCCTAGTCTCCCAAGATAACTTCCGAATCTCAGATGTTTAATCAGTCCGATGGGACGGATTTCTGGTTCCTAAATGCTAAATGATCATGTGTACAGAAGTGTTATAATCATGCCCGACACATTTTGTGACCATACACATCAGTATGAGTTCCATTTGTAAATTTAAGGAAAGAGTTCCCAAAATATATGCTGATTTCTTTCCCAAGAGATGTAAAGGTTAATTAAGAAACATACTTTGGGCTTGGCACCTGTGGCTCAATGGACTAAGGCGCCAGCCACGTACACCTGAGCTGGCGGGTTCGAATCCAGCCCTGACCCGCCAAACAACAATGGTGGCTGCAACCAAAAAAAAATGGCCGGGTGTTGTGGCGGGCACCTGTAGTCCCAGCTACTTGGGAGGCAGAGGCAAGAGACTTGCTTGAGCCCAGGAACTGGAGGTTGCTGTGAGCTGTGATGCCACAGCACTCTATCCAGGGTGACAGCTTAAGGCTCTGTCTCAAAAAAAAAAAAAAAAAGAAACATACTTTGATTTAATGTCTGCAAACATTTTCATAATAAAATAGCACATGACACAGTGTTAAGGATACTAGCTTTAAGACAAGGAAAATTAAGATATAATATGCCACTGACACCCATGTGCTAAGGAGGAAACATAACAAGGGGACCAAATCCGGGAGGTTTCGAGCTCAGCTGTAAAGCTTGTGGAGCAATTTGAGTCTAGTCCCGGAAGGGTCAGGCCTGAGGTCTGTCATCCTTTCAACCAGAGCAGGGTGGCTCTTATTTCCTGTATCAGACCTCCTGGTAATATTTCATCCCCTGCTCTAATAAGTGAACGGTCAGTTGCACCAGTTAGTGTCTGAGATTCCCCCCAGTCTTGTGAGACCTGGAGATTTTTGAAGTGAGTGTGTGTTGCCTCTGCCGTGTCACGTTCAAATGCAGGCATTTTGTACATTGCTTTCCTTTCATCGGCACAAGTGGAAAGATGAACTGGATTTAAACAGCCACTCTTTTCTTTGAGACTCCAAGAAAGAAAGAGAATTTGGGGGTTCTACTTCCCAGATGCTACTCCTCAGCAGGGAATCTCTTGGTAACAGCAAAGCAAGGATCTGTCAATAAAGTAAAGAAAATCCAGTCTGGGGACTGTTGCTAAGTGGTTACAGCAATGGCCTTGCAAACCAGAGGTCATGAGTTGGACTCTTGCCTGGGCCTGATTTAAAAAAAAATTTTTTTTTTTAAATCTGAGGAGGAAAAGTAAGCATCAACTTCCAGAGATCTAATAGCTTCCTTCTTTAGCGCAAGAGTAGATAATAAAACCTAACAGCAGATGGACTTCTCAATTTAAAACTCTGCCCTGAGTAATCAACCCTGTCCTCAGCACAGCTCAGAGCATGTGATGCTGAGTCCTTACCATATAGGGCGTTTCTGTAGCAAAATGCCATAGATGTAAACAAATAAAATACTAAACACTAAGGTGTGGAACAATATCTGGTTTTTAAAATTAGATAGTTTATTTGTTTATTTGGGGGAGACAGAGTCTTGCTCTGTAGCCTGCTCTGTGCTCACCTCCACAGCAGCACAGCGACAAAGACTCTCTCTCTCCTCAGCCAAACTCTAGCCGGCCTTCTCCGAGCCTCTTCTCCACTAGGCCTTAACCCAGCACAGAGGGTTCCATCGCCCTCCTCACCTGGCATTAACAGACTGGGACAAACACGAACACAGTTTCTAGCAGGCCCAGGTGGCCTCCCTGGGATGAGCAGAAGGCGGGGATCCCACCCTGGGAGAGGCCAGCCCCAGGGCCCCACCCCATGCACTGCGCAGTTCGTTGCCATCCAGACGTAGCTACATGGGGGGGCGGTCAGCAGGGAGGAGTGGGGAGTGATGAAGTCAATGAAGCCACATTAAGCTGGTTCAAATAAATGAGGTCAGTCAACACCTGACTCCCTGGGGCAATCATCCAAGATGTTGCTCAAAAAAAAAAAGTACAAGAATTCGGGGTGACAGATTTCCAAGCATCAAGAGGAAATTTAAACCATGACATAAGATCTCCCAAAAGTCTTGTGTGATGAATCCAATGAAGTTCCAATAGAAGTTGTGGAAGGGTTCATCAAAAAAGGTCCCAGACTTCATTAGAGACTTCAAACACACTGACATCTTTAGTGCTGATGACTGTGAACTCTCAGTACCTGACAGGAGTCTCATCATGAAAGGTGACAAAGGTAAGAGCAGAAAACTTGCCAAAGAACGTTTCACAGTTCTGTTTTGTTCTAGCTCAACTGGAGCGAAGCTAAAGCCCTTGATGAGTGGTAAATCGGCAAAGCCATGCTCATTCAAGAACCTGAAGCCCAAAGACCGCCCTGTCACTTGGAGATCAAACAAATGCACATGGATGACTGGTGCACTATTTGAGGAGTGGGTAAGGGGTATCGACAGAGAAATGAAGAAGAAAGGGTCTATTCTACTGACAATAGACAACCGTCCTGGTCACCTACAAGTGAATCATCTCACAAATGTGACACTGACATTTCTGCTTCCAAACATGACCTCAAAAATCCAACTTCTTGACCAAGATATCATCAAAACATTTAAAATATACGACCAGGCCAAGTTTCTCCAGTGAGTCATACTAATACACAAATCTATGGTCCCCCTGCAGAAGCAACTTCATCCATGACATCAGTTAACACCTTGGGTGCTGTCCCCTCTGTTGGTTCTACTTTGAATAAAGTTCAGCCAAAAAGGATACTGAAGTGTTTCAAGAAAGTTAGATTTGTCATCACCCAAGAAGCATGATGTTTTTGCCCCATCAGACTGTCCATCTCCCATGCCAAAATTCAAGGAGTAAGGTTTTGTTGTGTCAATCTATAATGAATCTGACCCGAAGCAATTTTCCAAGTGATAGTGACCAAAGTACAGATCAATGTAAAAGTGCATGAAGGAGCTAATGAAATGGAAGAAGAAAGTGAGGATGACATCAAAATTGCAGAGACTCCAGAAGAAAATGATGTCAGGCATCCAATAATGTAGTTGAAGCCGTTTGTTGCGGAAAAATGCTCAGATATGCTGAGCAGCGTAGCCAAGATTGAGAGTGCTTTCTCCACTTATGTTTGTAATAAGAATAAGAAACTGATCAAGATTGAGTCTTTTCAGAAAGAATGAACACACCAGTTCATTCTGGTGTGAAAACAGTAAATGCATTGATCTGGTATGACATCATATGTATGGTTTTACTGTTTTGATTCCGCATGATCTCATATGATAGTCCCCTTTTTTTGTGTGATGGAGTGTCACTTTGTCACCCTCACTAGAGTGTCATGGCATCATACCTCGCAGCAACCTCAAACTCTTGGGTGTAAGTGGTTCTCTTGCCTCAGCCTCCTCCTCTTGCCTGAGTCTCCTGAGTAGCTGGACCTATGGATCTATGGGCACCTGCCACAAAATCCAACTATTTTTTTAGCAATAGGGTCTTGCTCTTGCCCAGGCTTGTCTCAAACTCCTGAGTTCAGGCAATCCACCCACCTCGGCCTCCCAGAGTGCTGGGATTACAGGCATGAGCCACCACACCTAGCCATATGATATTGATAAAAACTGTTCAAGAAAGTACACGTACATATTATCAATTAAAAGACAGAGACTATCAGGGCAAATGAAAAAATAAGACCTAACTATATGTTGTCTATAAGAAACCCACTTTAAATATAAAGACAGATTAATAGTAAAGGGGTAGAGAAAGATGTACTGTGCTAACACTATCAAAAGAAAACTGAAGTAGCTGTATTAATTTCAGACAAAGCAGACTTTAGAGCAAGGGAACTTATCAGGGATAAAGACCAGCATTATAAAATGATAACGGAGCCAATTCCCTATGGAGACATAATAATCCTTAGTGGGCAAGTACCTCCCAATAAAGCATCAAAATATATGAGGCAAAAACTGATAGAACTGCAAAGAGAAATAGGCCAATTCACTATTATAGTTGGAGAGTTCAGCACTCCTCTGTCCGTAACTGATGGATCCAGCAGGCAGAAAATCAGTAAGGACATAGTTGGACTGAACAGCACCACCAATCAACTGGATTTAACTGACATTTATAAAATACTTTATCCAACAACAGCTGAATACATATTCTTCTCAAACGTACATAGATGATACATCAGGATAGACACATTCTGGGCCATAAAATACACCCTAGCAAATTAAAAAAAAATAAATCCTACCATGTCATTCAGTTATTGTGTAATGCCACTTAATAGACACCATTAATCCAAATGTATCTTACTAGTCATGAAAAATAAAGCAGAGTTTACCTTTTAAGAAGCACAAAATTAGATAATTTGCTGTGAAATAATGTTTTAGGCATCTACTAATTCTCAGACCTTATAAATCTAAAAAAACTGTAACATATTTACTTGGAATTTTTTTCCCAGAACCAAAAAGGTTGTTAGTTTTTGCCCATCAACTGACTGGACCTAATCTTTGCCTGTGTGCAGTGTTTTCACTCCTTTGCACTATAGGGAAATACCTCTTTCCTTTGAAGGCAAATTTGCCCATAATGCTCTGCATCCCAGTTCCTTCACTTTCTTCCTTGTGTTTTGCACTATTCTGCACCTCCTCTGCTCCCTAGATCACTCCCATCAGCATGCAAAAATCTGCTCACAATCATTTGAAGGCTGCTAGGTTTAGCAAATAGAAATACAAATGCCCAAGTAAATTTGAATTACTTGAATTTTAGTATCTGAATCCCATGCAATATTTGGAACACACTTAAACTACAAAAGTATTCCTTGTTTATCTGATTTTTTTTTTTTTTGAGACAGAGCCTCAAGCTATAGCCCTAGGTAGATTGCCATCGCATCATAGCTCACGGCAACCTCCAACTCCTGGGCTTAAGCAATTGATTTTCTTGCCTCAGACTTTCAAGTAGCTGGGACCTCAGGTGTCCACCACAACACCCGGCTATTTCTTGGTTGTAGTTATCATTGTTTGGCAGGCCCGGGCCGGATTTGAACCCGCCAGCTCTGGTGTATGTGGCTGGCGCCTTTGCCACTTGAGCTTCAGGCGCCACCTTCCTTGTTAATTGTTTATCTGAAATTAACCGTGTGTCCTATGTCTTATCCCTCATCTACCCAACATCTCTACCTTGCAGTTTCCACCCCATTTCTCTGTTCCCTTTCTCTGCAAAACTACTGAAAGAGTGCCTAAGTTTGCTGTTCTTTTCATTCACGCCTCCTAGTCATTTGCCTTTCCTTTTTACCCTAGTGTCTTTCTCCAGCAATTTGCTGAGACTGCTCTGGTCATGGTCACTGATGACCAGATGAGCAGGGGCTTTGTCTGTCTTATACCCTGGAGTATTCTGAACACCCAGGGCTTATCACAGTGTAGCAAGCATTTACTCCACAGCATTTGTTAAATGAACGTATTCACCTACCCTGTAATCTGGTCAGTTTTCAGTGAATTTTTTTGCTGTTCCATGAAATTCTCAACACTGGCATTAATATTGTCTGTTCTATGTTCAAGCAACAAACCATGTTCTAACTGTAGGAGTGCATTTAAAAAAAATCATTCCTCTAAATTCATAGCTTTTCCAAGAAATACCAAAACAGTACCTCCCTCTCTCCCACCCCCATTTTATGGTATAACAAAGGAAAATGGGTTGGAGGGATGCAGGATTTTCCCAGGGTGCTGACCATGGTGGGAGCCTGAACTGAACTTATTCAGTTCCATTTCCTGCAGATTCAGAAAACTTTCCCATCCACAGCAGGTCTCCCCTCCAGGCGTCCAGGACTCACCTCCCACCTTCTCAGCTCCTGAGAGTCTTTGAAAAGAAAAAGCGGGGCTGAAGGCCTTTGGGCCAAGGTAGGAGGACATGCAAGTGACAAGGACAGCACCAAGGGAGGGAAGGTCTCACCTGATGTCTAGGGAATGACTTTGGAGACCATTATTAATTTTTTTGAACTGGACCAAGACCTGCTTTCTATGAGGTATTAGCTCTGTCTTCTGGAATACCATTAAGCAGGACAATCCCCTTTCTCATTTCAACACTGCAGACACATGAAGTTAGTTTTGTCTCTTACAAGCCTTTAACTCATATGGAAAACACCTGGTTTCATGATTTCTTCCTCAAATGAAATTGTTTCCAGTGCTGCTGTTCTGGCTCCCCTTCTTTCAGTCTCCCCAACTGACTCATAAACAGTCTGTTCAAAACGTGGCAACTAAATTCTTCAAGTAACCAGCCGGAGAGAGACAACTTCTCACCCCCCTCACTGGGCCACTGCATTTCCAGTAAGAAGGTCCATGGCTGGTTCATCTTTAAAACCCCGTGCTCCTAATGATCCCCAATACGGCAATTAACGTCTTCAAATCTTTCCTGTAAAGTCCCATGTTTATATTGTAGATTTTTTTTTTTTTTTGAGACAGAGTCTCACTCTGTCACCCTCAGTGGAGTGCTGTGGCATTGTAGCTCACAGCAACCTCAAACTCTTGTACTTAAGCAAACCTCTTGCCTCAGCCTCCCAAGTAGCTGGGATTACAGGCACCTGCCACAGGCTATTTTTTAGAGACAGAGTCTCGCTCTTGCTTAGGCTATTCTCAAACTCCTCATCTCAGGCAATCCACTCACCTCGGCCTCCCAATATTACAGGTTATTTTTTAACCTTGGACTTCAACCAGAATAAATGAAATTTTGTTGATTTTTGGCCCTGTTCTTATAGCCTGTTGACATCATTTTGAATTGAGATTTTTGCCTTCTACCACAATATGATCTTTCTATAATATGATTGTGAGGCATCTGAAAATTCAGTAACTCTAAACTCATTAATGTGATAAGCACACAAATATTTACTCCAGCCCCTGAGGTCCAGGGGCCAGAAACCACAGAAGGTGAAACTTTAATTATCCCAAAGCCAGTGAAGCATGAAGGACTTTCTCATAGGCCAAAGCATAGTTTGGGCCTTGTGGATGTCAGGGCCAAGAGAAAACTCCCTCTTTGCCGTCTGAAGTTTCACTGTAAAATCAACTAACAAAAGGCAGATAAATAGGAGAAATGGTGCTCACACACAATAGGTGTAAGGGTGGAAATCACCGGGCAATTATCCCACCACCCAGTGGGCTACACACAGTTATATACTCTTCTTTTTAGGGAAAAGGGAGTGAAGAAGTGTGGATGGCCTTCAGGAGGTAGTAAATGATTTTTAGGGGAATGCAGTGGGTTTGAGGAACATACAACAGCGTGGGGACAGAGTCTGTTGGGCTCACAGAGCAAACAATGGTTTATGACAACAGTCTGTCCCGGGTTGTTGACAGCCTTCTGTCTTTCTCCCTGTGATATCTCAGTTAATTAAAACTGAGGGAGGCTTGGCACCTGTGGCTCAACGGGCCAAGGCACCAGCCACGTACACCTGAGCTGGCGGGTTCGAATCCAGCCTGGGCCCGCCAAACAACAATGACAGCTGTAACCAAAAAATGGCCTGGTGTTGTAGTGGGTGCCTGTGGTCCCAGCTACTTGGGAGGTGGAGACAGGAGACTCGCTTGAGCCCAGGAATTGGAGGTTGCTGTGAGCTGTGATATCACAGCACTCTACCCAGGGTGACAGCTTGAGGCTCTGTCTCAAAAAAAAAAAAACTGAGGGAAGGGACCAGAGGTCATTGTCTTCTTTTGTGGGTGTGGACTTCAGGCAGAGGAGGGAATTTTAGGGAGCAACTTCATCTTGTGCTTTGGGGCAGAAGAGGAGGTGGGGCAGGAGGAGGGACAGAGAACCGAAGTCATCTTCTGTTCAGCATGCCAAAGCACTATATTTTGGGATGTCAGTTTCTGAGCCCCAACACAAAAATGGTTGATATGCTACTCCTGGCTCATCCTATCATGTCAAGGGAGCTGGAGGCAGGCGGCCTCTGCGGCAGGAGGGCACTCACTATGAGAAGCTGACATGAATATCCAGGAGCAGTTACGGAAACACCCAGAGGCGGGTGTTCCTCACAGGGTCCCTGATGGGGAGTTTGCAAACTGACATCTCATGGTTGTCTGGCACTAAAGCCAAAGGCCAGACACTGAGTGCCACTTTCTGGACCTGGCCTGCCTCGCCATGAAGTCCTCTATCCCAGCCACAAACCCTGGGAAGCCCTGCAAAGTTCCATGAATGCATCAGGAGGTCAGTGGGACAGTGCCCTCCAGGGGAGTGCAGGATTAGGCGCAGAGTAGTGGGGGCCCAGGGTGATGCTCCAGCTGCCAGGTACCACTTTCTTCCAGCAGTAGAAACACTGCTGCTGGAGATCCCCAAGGACACCACCTATGGATCTCCCAGATAACATCTCACATTCTCACCCTCTGTCCCTCTGTCCCTTGCAAGCTCAACAGCAACTACACCACTGATGACAAAGCACAGCACCCTGACCAGTCCCAACCACCACACAAGAGAAACTTGGCCCAGGTTTACTCATTAAAATAACAAAGACAAAAATGTACTAACATATGGAAGCCAGCATCTCTCTCGGGTGACAGAGTACGCCGGTTTTTATTTTATTTTATTGGCCATAAAAGAACATAATAGGCTACTGTGTGATGCTCTAATTTAAATTGGTTATTTTTAAAAATTTTAACTTTACTACTAGTTTGTATATCAAATTTGTCTCATAAGAAACCCAGAAAGAACAGTATCTGGGAAATGTAATACCAAGATCCAAACACACACTGGGTCTTAGAACTCAGATCTGTGCAGTGATGGCTCTAGTCTCTCACAGCTTTAGGGGTCGGAGGGAACAGCTACTTCTGGACCCTGCTGTCTAGACGGCATCCTCACTGCTCTTCAAAAGCTGACACGGTGCAGGACTGCTGTTGGACAAAAAGACTGACACTCACGTGCACTGAAATGCAGCCACCCACGTTAGCTTTTCACCACTTCGTTTCTAACTCCTTGCCCTAACAGTTTTTTTAAACAATCTTGGAGTTTTTAAAGGCTTAAGAGCACTGATGTCAGGTTTTTCACGTCATAGAATGAAAATTCCTATAAAGGCATTACCCTCCTTTTATTGTGCTTCGCTTTAGTATGATTTGCTGATACTGTGTTTTTTACAGACAAAATATTTGTGGCAACACAGCATCAAGCCATTTTCCAAAGCCACAAACTATGGGCATTTTGGATGGAGAGTTTGGAATTGATAAATGTGTGTTCTGACTGCTCTACCAACCAGTCATCCTCCCTTCTCTTCTCCCTGTCCTTGGGCCTCCCTATAACCTGACACACCACAACACTGAAATTAGGCCAGTCAATAACCTTGCAATGGCTTCTAGATATTCAAGTGAAAGGAACAGTCCCACATCTCTCACTTTAAATCAAAAGCTAGAAATGAGCCAGTTAGTCACATTGGGAATGCAAAGAAGTTCTTTTTTTTTTTTTTAAGACAGAGAGAGCCTCAAGCTGTCACCCTGGATAGAGTGCTGTGGCATCACAGCTCACAGCAACCTCCAATTCCTGGGCTCAAGCGAGTCTCTTGCCTTGGCCTCCCAAGCAGCTGGGACTACAGGCGCCCACCACAACGCCCGGCCATTTTTTGGTTGCAGCTGACATTGTTGTTTGGCGGGCCAGGGCTGGATTCAACCCGCCAGCTCAGGCGTACGTGGCTGGCGCCTTAGCCCATTAAGCCACAGGTGCCGAGCCTGCAAAGAAGTTCTTAAAAGGAAATGGAAAGTACTACTCCAGTGAACACACTAGTGACAAGAAAAGGGAACAGCCTCATTGTGGATATGGAAACAGTTTTAGTCTGGATGGAAGATCAATCCAGCCACAACATTTTCTTAAGTCAAAACCAAATCCAGAGCAAGACCCTAACTTGCTTCCATTCTATGAGGGCTGAGAGAGTAAGGAATCTGCAGAAGAAAAGTTGGAAGTTAGCAGAGGTTGGTTCATGAGGTTTAAGGAAAGAAGCCATCTCCATAACATAAAAGTTCAAGGTGAACCTGCAGGAGCTGATGGAGAAGCTGCAGCAAGTGATCCAGAAGATCTAGCTAAGATTATAGATGAAGGTGGCTGCACTGAAGAACAGATTTTCAGTGTAGACAAGACAGTCTTCTATTGGAAGAGGAAGCCATGTATGACTGACTACCCTACCTAGAGAAGTGAAGTCAGTGCCCGGCTTCAAACTTCAAAGAACAGGCTGACTCTTGTTAGTGGCTCATGCAGCTGGTGACTTGAAGATGAAGCCAGTGCTCATTGACTACTCTGAAAATCCTTAGGCCCTTAAGAATGATGCTAAATCTACTCTGCTTGTGCTCTAGAAATGGAACAGCAAAGCCTAGCAAACTGCACTTCTATTTATGGCATGGTTATGAATATTTTAAGCCCATTGTTGAGAACTACTATTAAAAAAAAAAAAATCTCTTTCAAAAGGAATGCTCAATGCTTTTTGACAATGCACATGGTCACCCAAGAGCTCTCATGGAGTTGTGCAAAGTAACTAATGTTTTCAGTCTTGTTAACTATACATTCATTCTGCAGCCCTGGATCAAAAAGTAATTTTGACTTTCAAGTCCTATATTTTAAGAAATACATTTCTTAAGGCATAGCTACCAGAGACAGTAATTCCTTTGATCGATCTATGAAAAGTACATCAAAAATTTCCCAGAAAGGATTCACTATGCCATTAAGAACATTTATGATTCGAGGGAAGAGGTCATAACATCAGTGTTAATAGGAATTTGAAAGAAATTGATTCTAATCCTTATGTTTAACTTCGAAGGATTCAATACTTCAGTGGAGGAAGGAACTGCATATGTGGTGGAAATAGAAAGAGAATTAGAATTAGAAGTGGAACCTGAAGATGTGACTGAATTCCTGCAAACTCATGGTCAAACTTGAACAGATAAGGAGTTGCTTCTTATGGATGAGCAAAGAACGTTGTTTCTTGAGATATTTCCTCCTAGTGAAGATGCTGTGAACGTTGCTGAAATTACAACAAAAGATTTAAAATAGTCCATAAACTTAGTTGATAAAAAAGCTGCAGGACTTAAGAGGACTGACTCCAATTTTTGAAAGTTCTACTATGGGTCAAACGCTATCAAACAGCATCCCATGTTACACAGAAATCATTCATCAAAGGAAGCATCAATTGACTGGTCACGGTGGCTCATGCCTGTAATCCCAGCACTTGGGAGGCCAAAGCAGGTGGATTGCCTGAGCTCACAGGTTCAAGACCAGCTTGAGCCAGAGCGAGACCCTGTCTCTAAAAAATAGCTAGGCATACAATGACAACTACAAACAAAAAAATAGCCGGGTGTTGTGGCGGGCACCTGTAGTCCCAGCTACTTGGGGAGGCTGAGGCAAGAGGATCACTTGAACACAAGAGTTTGAGGTTGCTATGAGCTAAGACACCACAGCACTCTACCAAGGGTGACCAAGGGAGACTCTGTCTAAAAAAAAAAAAAAAGAAGAAAGGAAGAGTCAATTGATGGGGCAAACTTGATTCCTGTCTTATGTTAAGAAATTGCCACAGCCACTCAAATCAGCAACCACCACCCCGATCAGTCAGTAGCCATCAACACAAAGGGACCCTTCACCAGCAAAACTGGGGAAGGCACCAGTACTCATTAGCATTTTGTAACAAGAAAGCATTTTTAAATGGAGGCACGTACAGTTTAAAGACAGAATGTTACTGCATGCTTAATAGATTACAGTATTAGTGAAAACATAACTTTCATGCAGTGGGAAATCACGAATTTCATGACTTGCTTTATTGTGGTGGTCTGGAACTGAATCAGCAGTATCTCCAAGGTAAGCCTCTACTTACACTAATGCATATTTTCAAGGTACTGACAGAACCAACCTCAACCCAGGCACTCCAAAACAACTTTGCAATATGAGTTGTACCGATAGATTCTGTGTTTTACACTTCTGTAATGCTATACTTTGGCACAAGTACAATAAATAATAGTTTAGCTACACATAAGTAGTTTACTTAGACTTGTGGCCATAGTTTTTCAAGTCTTAAACAGGAGAGAAATCAAACATACACCACCCTCATCTATCCCAGAAAGAACTGAAATGGCAAGAAAAAATGTTTGAGATCTGTGGGGGAAGAGTTACTTGATAAATTGGGTATTGTCCAACAAGAACATTTCATTAGTTGAATCACCTAATTCAGGCACTGAACCAAAGGGTTCTTCCTCTTGTTATTCTTTCTTTTTTTTTACCTTAATCTCTGCTTGGCAGGTACAAAGAGGAAGAGGAGAGAGAGGGACAAGAAACATCAATTATGGTTCAAATCTACATTAATTTAAACTCAATGTTCAAGCTCTGGGCATGGGACAAACCTGTCCTTTCTTGTAAGCGTTAGGTGGCTGGTTCTAGTAACTCCCTGGTCTTCTATTATTTTCAACCTGTTTGCATCCAGAGCATGTAAAATCTTGCAGGATAATGTGTTCTACCACTTTGTTTCCACTGTGGTTTTGATGGGTTGTTGTATTTTTTTGGTTGTTGTTGTTGTTTTTAACCTCAAGCTCTAGTTCTTAAAACAAAGTATAACGATTAAAACTGTCATTTTTTGGCTTGGCGCCTGTGGCTCAATGGCCTAAGGCGCCAACCACGTACACCTGAGCTGGCAGGTTTAAATCCAGCCTGGACCTGCCAAACAACAATGACGGCTGCAACCAAGAAATGGCTGGGCGTTGTGGCGGGTGCCTATAGTCCCAGCTACTTGGGAGGCAGAGGCAAGAGACTCACTTGAGCCCAGGAATTGGAGGTTGAGAGCTGTGATGCCCCAGCACTCTATCCAAGGTGACAGCTTGAGTCTCTGTCTCAAAAAAAAAAACCTGTCATTTTTTTAGTAACAGATGTCTCACATACTGGATATCTGACCATTACATGTATATGTTTTTAAAATTCCTTTTCAAATTTGCTTAAACGTTTATAATATCCCATTCTTCTGCTATTGGTCTTTTCTAACCTCTTTAAACATCTGAAACATTATTTAAGGTCTCTTTCATACTGGTCTATTTTCTCTAATTGTTAGGTTGGAATTCTTTTGGTTGGTCCTCTGACCTCACCTTCTTGAAGGCTGATTTTGTGCTGAGTCTTGCAATTGTTAACAGTGGTTTCGACATTAGTGGATGCTGCAGGCCTTGAGAAGTACGGCAGGTCCTGGGCTGTGAATGCATGGGATAGGGCCGTATTAGTCTCTGCAGAAGCCCAAGGGCTCTGTCTGTGCTACGTTAGCTGTTTTATGTTTTAAATAACTTTACAGAAAAGCTGCAAAAATGAAAAAGAGGGTTTCTGTATACCTTTTGCAGAGCTTCCCATAATATTGAAGCTAGAAATTTATTGGTTTAATAATTTAACCTTTGTATAAGATCTTTAGCTATGGACTTTATTTGGATTTCATGAGTTTTTCCATCAGTGTCCTCTGCTGTTGCTGCTGTCATGCCAGGACTCCATCCAGGATCCCGCATGTCATTTAGATTTTCCACTATGCCTTGAGTTCCTTTTGCTTTTCTAAGTTTCAAAGCATTCTTATTTTCTTTGGTTTTGTAAACAAGTCCAGGTTCACCCTATTGCCTTTCAAGATTGTATGGACTTTAGCCTTCTCATTCATCTTTCTAAATTATAAGAGTCCTAATCTTTTAATTCCAGGATGAATCTGTTCTTAGTGGATGCATCAGTTTGATTAGTGCATAGCAGTCAAACAAAACAGTGAGTAGAAGGGAGAGGCACCAGTAAATGGGAGTGGAAATAATTCTGCAAATTCCATACACTGAATAGAGTCGCTTCAACTTCCCTTCTTTGTAATGTGAAAGAACTAAGGACAGGGACACAAAATTAAGAGAACCAAAAATCACCTCATCCAACTTTTCTTTTTTTTTTTTTCATTTTTTTTTCATCCAACTTTTCATGTTTTACAAGTGAGAAAAGAATCATGTTGCAAATGAAATAAACAGAACATAATCACTTGGACACCAATTCATAGCATTTATTGACATTTCCATTTAAAATGCTAGGAAAGCTGTATAAATTGTAAACATGGAAACCAAACACTTGCATAAATTATTTCAAAAACTCTACAGCACATTAGAAAACAGTGCAGCTAATCAAAGGGTAGAAACATAACCGACAAATAGAAGGGAAGGTTCAATTACTAAATCATATACCCATACTGAGATTTAAGTGCCTGTTTGTGACCAGCAAACCATGATTGTCAAGTTCAAGTTGCAGGATTGATGCCACAGATGGCTTCAATTCGCTCTGCACATTTTCGTACATTAATCTCTTAATCTAGTGGTGAGGGTGCAGGGAGAGTCAGAAGAACATGGACCTTGACACTGTAGGAAGAAGTAAGTCAGCACCCCACAGTGGCTCTGCAGAGCAACCTTTTCTGTTCATGCTCATGTTAACCCCATCTCCAGCCTCCCAGGTGATGCTCTGGAGGACAGTCAGGTGGATGGCATTTCTAAGCCCCTTTTCTGAAACAAGTCGTCTGATGCTTACAGCAACTGAATTAATAGGTGGAGCCTCTATCCCTCTTGTACCTTCCTCTTCTTCCCCCACATCTACAGGACAGACAGTACTGGGTGTTCACTGGCTTGAACTTGGCCCTGTGTTATTTCCAAGTTGCACATTTAACAAGTCAAGTCATGAATACTTGAAATCTGGGAGGCCTGAGGAAAAACTATTCATGATGCTCCAAACAGTTCAGAAAGGTTCTGTGTAATCAGGGACCACGAGACTCACATCACTCCGATCTTTTTTATCTGCCCCTTCTACTTAGTTACTCTTTCTTTCAATGTGAAGTAGCCCCTGGAGGAAGAAGGAAAAGGAAGGAGCCTGGACAATTATCTACCCTGTGGGAAACTGATCTGGACTAGAGTGTACCAGATCAAGACATTCACTGCTCTCTTGCTTTCTCACTGGTTCCTAACTTTATTTCACGTTTCCAAAGGCATTTAATATTCTTTTCCTAAGTTGCCATGCTGCTGTGTCTAAGACAAACTGTCAAGAATACTGTTACACATATAAGCATGGACTTAGCACTGTACTTTAACATTTTAGTTTTCAAGTCTTAACAGTAGAAAAACAGAGTCCTAAACACTGACAATCACTTCCAAGAATATCAAAAGAAACCCAAAATGTGCACACTCTTTGTTCATTAGGTAACAAACATAAATCTATATTTTATGTGTATGTTACAGCAGGTGCTCATAGAAACCCCTCTCGCCTGTTATAAGGATGTCTAGTAAAGTGTTGGATTCAATGTAAAAAAGGAACTTCTATTGACCCATACCATCAAAACATAGTTTTGTGTTCGCACGGTACAGAAGTGGAATTCCTTGGGCTCCTGCCCAGAGCAAATGTAGATAAGTAGGCTCTGGAGACTGGCTTGGGAGCCTTGCTCTGGAGGTAGAAAAGACTGACCATGGCAAAAACCCTACTAAAGTCAGTATGCGAGTGAACTGAGGAGTCCCCCTGCCCAGAACCTTAACCAGCTTTCTTTCCAACCCACAAATTCATTCACATCTAAGAAACTTGAATGAAAGGAATAAGAGAGGCTTAATTATGAACTTGTGAATGACTGCAATGCAGACCAGTGTCAGAGCGGCAGCGCTCACAAAGAGGTTGTGCAAAGGCAATAAAACTGACCCTGTCCACAGGGAACAAGAGGTTCATATAGCACTGAACTACCTAGTTCAGCCCAAAGCTTTCTGGGCACACCTTCACCTCTGCTTTGCAGAACAAGCCTCCTGCCTGGAAACAGCTGATTGGTAAACACCTATGACTTAAAAGCCATCCACCCTCCAAACCAAAACATACTAAAATTAAATAAAATTTGGAGGAAAACATGTAGGTAGCAGTGAAGAAGCTGAATGTATTTATTTATAGCCTGCTATGCTCCACAATAGATTTAGCATGGCCAAGTGGCTAACCCTGATCAATGAAATCTACTCTAAGTAACAACACTTGGTGTCATGACCATCACTTTCACCCTCTTTCCTTCCCTCCCCCACACTGGAGCACATTCTCTATTGACCTTCACAGACCTGGTCATTTCCTCACAAACATATTTCCCCTATACAAAACTCCCTAAAGTATACATTTAAGGATTTTGTCCCCATACTGCATCAAATGAGGATCAAGTTCACTTTCAAAGACAGCTTCACCCAATTTCTACATCACTCCCTAGGTCTGCTCTTGGCTCTTCCCACATCATCTCACCATTTGCCTGGGTTGTTCCCTTGTCTTCACCAAAGTAGCTTCCAAAGCTAAGTTGTTCCCAAGATCCCACCATTTCCAAACATGCAACTGCTATGACTTCTGGGTGCCTAATGCACTTAATGTACTTTGAATAAATTTCATTGAAGTTTAAACCATGTCAGTTGTCTGTATCCATCCTCTTTTATACCCATTTTTACTATCTTAGATGCTAAGATCTCAGAAAGCAGAGCTCAATGTCCGCTGAGTTATTTCAAGCCAGAAATAGCAGAAAGTCAGGTGCAGAAAGATGTTGAACAAAGGCAATTTGAAAATTAGTGAAGAAAGAAGTGAATTTAAAACCAAAACAGGAGCAAAGGAGGTAAGTCACACTGAGCTTTTAGTCTTGCTCTGGACACCTGTGTATAATCCAGTCACTGGAAGATCATAACAGATCGCATCACCCATCCCGGGCATTCACACAGCATTTCACATTCCTCAAGGGATGTCTGCACACATGATTGGATCTGATTCTCATAACTAGAGATCTTGGGAGGTGGTGGTGGTGGGATCTGTTCTTGTTTGGCTGACAGGGAGAATGAGGGTCATAGACGGAACCAAACACAGTGAGTTAGTGACAAAGCAGACTGCAAAAAAATCATTTCTCTAAACATTTTGACTCATTTATAGTCTGTGTTCCACTACAATTTTTAAAATAGGAAAAAAAGAGCAGACATAAAGTTTAGCTTTTCATTTTAGAGTGTTTCAGTATATGGAACTCCAAAGCCACATATGATCAAAACAAGGACCCTTCTTTTAAGTAACCAACATTAACTGAGTGCCCAAAGACCTGCTGAGTATGGTGCTACCCATGACAGCTAGTTTATTCTGAGTTTGGTGACTGGTAAATATGTCACAGCAAGTGTTTAGAGGAAATGTGTGCAAACTGAGTGTGCTTCACTACCAACAACAGAGCGCTGTGACCCCACGTGGCCTATTCACACCATGCAACAATTGCAGTTGTTTATTATACGTCATCTTTGGCCTTGACATCTGTTTAAAGGTGTATTGGTTCTAAGAATAAAAATACAGCTAGAATCCCTTTATGGTAGTTTGAAAGGCATCAAAATTCCTGTTGCAGTCAAGCCCCTTTGAAACACTCCTTTTTACAATGTACGAAGAAGGTAACCTTCTTTTTTGACACCAAGTAGAATGGGAGAGAAAGGGCCATTTATTCTATTTGCTGTCACACAATTTGAATTTATTGTA
>CAUYON010139221.1:0-42137 GCA_963573935.1 Arctocebus calabarensis
CCTGTAGTCCCAGCTACTTGGGAGGCAGAGGCAAGAGACTCGCTTGAGCCCAGGAATTGGAGGTTGCTGTGAGCTGTGGATGCCATAGCACTCTATCCAGGGTGACAGCTTGAGGCTCTGTCTCAAAAAAAAAAAAAAAAAGTTAACCAGGCAGATTCTGCCAGTGCAATCACTGTGTACGTGGGGAGACAGATTCCTGCTCCTATTCTGCCATCTTCACAAAACCCTCTCTCTAATTTAACTCTTTAAAATATTTATTGTAAAATCTTTATTGTTGGGCAATTTTCCACAGTACATGTTAATACTATGATAAACATCCTGGGTCATTCATCTAAGTATCTTGCATTCTTCTTAAAACTTTTTTCCTAATCTCTTCATACACCTTTCAAAAATTGATAAGCATTCCCATTTTGTTGTGTCCTTATTAGTACCGGGTTTTATTATAAGAAAACACATTCTCCAACTTATTGGTAAAAAAAAAAAAAAAAAAATGGTATCCTGTTTTCTCTCTGCTTCTTACTAACCCTGCAGCTCTCAGTGAAACCTTTCTGGTGATTCATTGTGGTGGTTCTGAGCATTCAAGTACTATGTCCCTCTGTATCTACTCACTGTTCCCAGGGGCTAATGAGGTAGAGGGAGCTCTTTGTCCCCTGCACTGAGTAGCCCAAATGACTGGCCTTTCCCATCATTGCTGCTTTGCTTTCAGTTCCTTCCCACAGTGTCAGCCTTCACATGTGACTTCTTGCTGCTTCTAAAGGACATCAAGTCTTCTAATGCTCTATTTTTGATTCATTGTGTTGAACAAGGATTTATGGTTATCGGTAAGGTTTTTAGAAAGATTCTAAAGCAAGGAGGAATAGAAACATTAATAAGGCACAATATGTACCTGCCCGAAAAAAGGAGATAGAAACGTAACAAGAGCCAGTCAACTGGGGGGAGGAAGAAAGTGCTGAGAAAAGACTGAGGGTGAAAAGAAACAGCCTCACAGTTGCAAAGTGGATCAGTATAATAGTTCTTACAGCATACTTGTTTTAAAATTCTACCCCACAAAGTTAGTATTGTATAAAATCCTTCTAGCTTGTTGGCATGGAAACCAAAGAAACAAAATTAAGTTCCATACTAAATGAGATTAAATACGCTTTGATTTGGGGCTTTGGGGAGTTCTTCCGTGATAAGGGCTCTAAACCCATGGCACAGATTCTAGAAGCTTCAGTTGGCTACTCAGAAGGCAGTCCCGATTCTTCCTTTGGTTTTAGCTATCTTTCTGAGAGGGGAGATTTGCTGTTGGTGTATCCAATTAAATTAAATGCTTCTTCTATAAGGCGGCGAGAAAATATGACCATAATATGGTGTCTCATAACTGTACAATTGGACAGTATTTCTTTTTGCCATCTCTTTGAGAAAGATGCTTACCCCGCAGTGACCCAACTAGTAACAAATGCAAATTTTATTTACTATCTTAGATATTTTATTTACATATGGCCAAATATACACTTTGAAAATTTTACTTAACATATATTACCTGAATGTCTATTGTGGGCTAAATAGTAAATATTTGGCTATGGGTTTGCAAATCCCTAACTGGCATTGTTTTGTTCAATTTTCATCTTGATCTACTAGCATCTTCTAAGTCCAAATTGTGATTTGTAATAAGATTGACTTCTTTGTTTTCCTGTTGGGTCTTCAACATGCAGTACAGAACCAACCTCAGGAGAGTAATGTCTGATTTAGCAAAACATTTATTCTTTTTCCCTGTAGCATATTATTCTATAGTACTGCTTGTGATTGCAAAGATAAACCTATTTTACAACCAGTAATACATGAATGATGGGTGGTTTTACTAGAATTGCTTTTCATTTTTGTGTCTCAGCTTTACAAAAGTGTCACATTTTCACATGCACATTTCCAAAGAGCGAATGTGCATGGGGGAAAGAATTCTGAGAACTAATTTGGCACGGATTCTTTTAACAACTCCAGAGAGAACATAGATCATTTATTGTCAGTTGTTTCAATAATTTTTCTATAATGAAAGAATTCTCAAGGCTAAAAAGTTCTGTTCTGTATTTACTTGTTCAAGTGCCTAGATGGGCTTTTGGACTAATGCATTGATTTTCTATCGCTACTTAAGGTTAATGGGCAATAATTAACTATTCAAGATTTGTACCCACAAAAATCTTGCTCCATCATTTTAACAAGTTGTTCCAGATGGTGGACTTAGGTCCATCCTTTGGATCTAGTTATATTATGCTGCTACCAAGGAATAATGTGCAAATTGGCCCTCTATTCAATTACAAAGTTCAATATGTAGTATTAATTTGGTTTTACATTAATGCTGATGATGCATTTAGCACAAAGCAGAATCATATAGCAACATGGGTACATAATTACAGCATGACCTCTTTGGATTACATCTGAAAACTATCCTTTCTCTCATCACAAATGAGTTTGCTGTTCTCCCTTATCCACTAAGAGACTTGAACAAACCCTAGCATGGTTTCTGACAGCTCAAGGCCACGTCCCTGGGTAAAACCAGCCCCTTTTGAGTTCCTGCTTGAGAAATCTCAAGGCTGCCAAAAATAATTACTGTTTGTTCCAACCAACACCTGAAGGTTAGGCCTCTGTCTACCAGTCTCTGTGGGATGATAGGAGCCTAGCTGACTTGGATAATTGCCAGCTAACAAACCCAGATGGTCAAATCACATCGGCCAATCCCCCCACCACCCAATTATTGTAATTTTCCACTTCTGTAGCTGTCTGAGCTTCACTGGTTCTTCCTCCCCACTCCCTCTTTCAGGCGCCTGTAGTCCCAGCTGCTCGGGAGGTTGAGGCAAGAGAATCTCCTAAGCCCAGGAGTTGGAGGTTGCTGTGAGCTGTGTGACACCATGGCACTCTACCGGGGGTGATAAAGTGAAACTCTGTCTCTACAAAAAAAAAAATCCCCAGTCATCTCTGGACTGATTGGAGTTCAACTCAGTTCTACACCGAAGTCTCTTTTCTCCTGCAGTAATTACTGCATAAAGTCTGTTATTGACCACCTTTATGGAGGGTCTGGCTTTGTTTCTTTCTTTAACACATTCAACCAAAAACGTGAAGTAAACCAACTAAGATACAGGTGCATAGAAACTTTCATCAGACCTCAGAAACAAGTCAATAGCAATAGTCTATGAATCAATATAGCTGAAGGGCATCTGGCCATGGTCACGACCGTGACTTACAGTCTAGTCTAAATGAATTTGAAATAATGCTCTGCTCATCTCAACATTCCTGCTGTGAAATGAAAGAATCAGGAAGTGTTTCTGCAGTTACATAACCAATCAAGAGAAGCCGTGGTAAATAATGTGCAAATTGTTCCTCTATTCAATGGGGACTTGAGGAGAGAGTTGGGACCATGGCCCACAAGAAGGAGAAGAGGCCAGACCAGGGATTAAGGAGAGATTTCATCAGGAGGAAAGAGCAGAGTGAAGTCTACCCAAGAGCCAGCTTATGCTCATACAGTTTCAAGAGGCTTTTATTAACCTTGTTAGCATAGTTGGAATATGGGGAGTCATTCTCTTTTATGCTCTTGTCTGCTCTTTGTACTGAGGGCTAATCTCACTCCCTTCCACAGAGGTGATTTTCACACCAGGGACTTATCTCTGGTGCCAACCAGGATCAGGGTAGGAAATTACTTGTTCTATGGTTTCCCAGGGACACTGGCCTGGAAGCATGCTAGAACTGTGGGGAGGGGTTGCTGTGACCATGCTATTTGGTTTCTGACCTGCTTTCTCTCACTAGCTATCCCACCAAAATGGCTGTACTGTCAGGCTTGTGAGGATTCCTTCCCAATAACAACAATAATAATAACATCTCCTTTATCAAAAGGGTTTTTTTTCTATTGGTTCTAAAAAATTATTTTTTCATCTACCCATCTTAGGTTCATTGGCCAAAACCCATGAATCAAACAGATAAAAGACAATTTAACAAGAGGAAAAAAAACTGGTTTTCTTAGGTACAAAGCTTATGCATAGGAGTTCACAAAGAAAAATGTGGTTTGAGGAGGCAGCCAAATGGTTAAGACTTATACCTACTATTCTAGACTGAACAAAGGAAAAAGGGTTTGGGGCTTCTGGGTGGGAAGACAAGTTATGGGAAGGTGACTAGAGAAGTAGGGTAAATAAAGGTTGTTTAGTGCCTTCTCCATTGGTAAGAGTTATTAAGAGTTTTCCTCTTCTGGCAGTGCCTGTAGCTCAGTGGGTAGGGTGCCAGCCACATACACCCAGGCTAGTGGGTTTGAATCAGCCCAGGCCAGCTAAACAACAATGGCATCTGCAATAAAAAAAATACCCAGGCATTATTGCAGGCACCTGTAGTCCCAACTACTTGGGAGGCTGAGGCAAGAGAATTGCTTAAGCCCAAGAGTTTGAGGTTGCTATGAGCTGTGATGCCACAGCACTCTGTTGAGGGTGACATAAGATTCTGTCTCAAAAAATAAATAAATAAATAAATAAAAGAGTCTTCCTCTTTTGAATAATCAAGAGGGAGATTCTTTTTTCTTTTTTTTTTTTCTTTTTTTTAGAGACAGAGTCTCATTTTCTTGCCCTTGGTAGAGTGCCGTGGCATCACAGCTCACAGCAACCTCCAGCTCGTGGGCTTACGTGATTCTTTTGCCTCAGCCTCCTGAGTAGCTAGGACCAGAGGCACCCACCACAACGCCTGGCTATTTTTTGTTGCAGTTTGGCCAAGGATGTTTTCGAACCTACCACCCTCGGTATATGGGGCCAGCGCCCTACTCACTGAGCCACAGGCACCTCCCAGAGAGGGAGATACTTTTATATATGGAAATTTTCTTTATAGATGTAAATGTCTTTTACTAAAGAAAAATTGTGCCCTATTTTTAGTTTCACCTGTGTCCCTTGGTTCTCATGGACCTTTAGCTGAAATAGTCCATATGCCAAAAAGGCACATGGGGGGCACATACTCTGGATATTCTAATACCCTTCTCAGTGATACGTTTTATCTCTGTTGAACATTCCTGTGTGGGGAGAGCTGGATTTTCCCCAGTGACCAACTGTGAGGAGGAGGAAGAACAGCAAAGGACAGTGTGGCTCTTTCTCAAATAGTCCCTCTTCTGATGATTAGTCAGAGCCAACCATGCTCCTTACCTAGAACTGGGTAAATGAGACATGAGGTATGTTGTCCTGGAGTTCTCAGAGGAAAGAGCCAACTCTCTTTGTGTCCTGCAGGAGGATAAGAATGCTTGTGTACCCGATGTTCTGGTAGCTATATCTTGACAACAAGAAGAACTTCAGGATGGAGACAGTGGCATAAATGGTGGCATAGTGTGAGAAATGGAAGGAAGGTGAATTCCAGATTATATTGCCACACCACCGAGTCTATTGACCCTGAAGCTGTCCTTACTTAAAGTTACTTAAGACAATGAATTCTCTTACCGTGTATGACATTTTGACTTGGTATTCTGTTCGCGGAAGCCAAAATATCTTAATGGAGACAGGAATCCCCATGGAGTCCTGTAAAGTTTCTATTTCCTCTAATAGTAGCAGAGCCCAGAAGAGGAAGTCAGTGTTCTCCAGGCAAAGAAGATAGGCCTTCTAGTTCAAAGGAGCCCCTCTGGGGAGAAGCTCAGCCGCATCTGAGCAGGAGAAGATGGTCTTCTTACAAGGGCTACACCAGCTGCCAGAGGCAACAGAAATTTTGATGAGGGAAAATGGTTGGAGAGTGGGGTAAGAGAAGTAATGTTGAAACCAGTAAGTCCCGAAGACAGCTAAATGGGCCAAATGTGTTTAAGCAAGGTGGAGGAAAAAAGGAACATTAAAGAAAGAAAAACCGATGAAGAATATAAAGGGAGACCAGTATGTTTTTTTTCTGTATTCTGGAAAGGTTTAAGTTGCATTTAAATCAACTATTTATTTGTTTTTAAAGATCAGCTCTAACTTAACTCTGAATTGGTCTGGTCCTGTGATTTTTTAAAAAATATATAATAGTAGGGATTTTTTGTTCTTAATAGTAGGGGGGTTTTTGTTTGTTTGTTTTGAGACAGAATCTCACTACGTCACCCTCAGTAGAGTGCTGTGGCATCACAGCTCATAGCAACCTCAAACTCTTGGACTTAAGCAATTCTCTTGCCTCAGCCTCCCAAGTAGCTGGGACTTACAGGTGCTGCCACAACGCCCAGATATGTTTGGGTTGTAGTTGTCATGGTTGTTTGGTAGACCCAAGCTGGGTATGTGGCTGGTGCCCTAGTTGCTGAGCTACAGGCGCTGAGCCTTAATTTAGTAGGTTTTTTAAGCTTCTTCCAGTCTCTTCTATGGCAGTTGACAAGCTACTCAAGAAACTGAGGTGGCACCCCAAGGAGCTCAAGACTAGCCTGAGTAACATAATGAGACCCTGCCCCCATATAAAAAAAGTTAAGTTTTTTTTTATAATGAAGAATATGACTAAATGTTCCCAATGTCATAAAGGTTCTATGAACATGCGAAAATATGAATATGTTATATTCAGTACTTTCTACAAAAAGAATGCATGGTTTAATGTTGTAGAGGAAGAATATTATTCTCTCCTCCTGCACCTGTTTTCTGGGCCCCCATAACAAAAGACAGATTAATAAGAGAAAAGAATACAGATATATTTGATATAAGTTTTACATGACACAGAAGTAGGAATGAAGACCCAACGAAACAGCTAAACTTGAGTATTTCATAGAAAGTGGTAGAAAAGTATGATAGGATAGAGGGATTTGAGCTGAGGGTGGTAACCGGTGGAAACTTAGCAAGGCCTGTGGGTTTGTGTTCCTCTCGGCATCTCTCCTTATTCCCGTCTGCGGATAGAAAGATGTTCCTTCTCCCCAAGGGTAGGGAAGGTACCTCTCACATGATGGTTTTGTGTCTTGTTTCAGGGGAGAAGGAAAGGTCAGAAAGTCTTCTTGTATCTGCCATTTCTCAGTTCCTTCAGCTTAAAATATTCAAGGTGCCAAGGCACCATATTTTTAGGTAGAATATCCTGAACCCCATCCTTTGAGGAGTTTTACTATTTTGTTTCTGTTTGTCTTTCCTGCTAACTCTTTGCCCCACTGGATTTGGGTGATCCAGAAAGAAATACATTAAGATATTAATTGTAATTCTCTTTTGAATGACATTCTCCTTGTATCTCTAATGCTTCTCTCCATATATTTAGCTGCTATATTATCTAATGCATACAAGGTAATGATTGATGTGTCTTTTATATAAATTGTACTTCTTATCATCATACGATAACTTACCTTTATTTCATTGGTGTTTTTAAACTTAAAGTCTGCTTTATCTGGTATTAGTATTAATTGCTACTTTCTCTTTGTTTGCAATATCTCTTTGTTCATCCCTTCATTTTTTAGTCTTGTTTAAAATTCAATTTGTTTTATTTTTGTTGTTGTTGTTTATTTGTTTGTTTGTTTGTTTGAAGAAGCAACTAAATTTTTATTTCAGGATCTCTGATTAGGACTTTTAACCTAGTTTAGTCAAATTATTTTTGATAAAATCAAAGTGAAGAAAAAACATTTTAGTCTGGGGTCATCCCATCCAAGAAAAGAAAGACTGAGAAAACAACTTGTAAAAAGCAAGAATACATAAGCAAATTATACTCATAAAAGCCAATACTTAGTAACAGGAATACATAATATATGCAATATAAAAATAACTCTTATCATTTTTGTAACACATATCATTTCCCAGCCACTATGCTTATTTCCCTGCCACTGTGCTTGATGCTTTACAATCAGGAATTCCAATTCTAAAAACCATTTTTAGGCAGAAGAATAAAGCTGTATTTTTAATTGTTTTCTAAAACAGAAAAAGAAAATAAAGCTTATTAAAGCTCAGTGACCCATCCAAGCCCATACACTGGTAAGGTGGCAGATCTGGGGTCTGAACCCATTTTTCTTCCACATCACATAGCATTTAATGTACAAAGAATATCTGGATGAGCCAGGCACAGTGGCTCATGCCTGTAATCCTTGTACTCTGGGAGGTCAAGGAGGAAAGATCCATTGAGCTGAAGAGTTAGAGACCAGCCTGAGCAACAGCCAGATGATGGATGAGATGTCCACTAAAAATAGAAAAAATAGTGAGGCATTGTGGTAGGGGCCTATAGTCCCAGCTACTCCGAAGCCTGAGGCAAGAGGATCACTTGAGCCCAAGAGTTTGAAGTGTTGTAAGCTGTGGCACCACAGTACTCAACCCCAAGGCCACTGATACTCTGCCTCAAAACAAAAAAAAGGAGGGGGGAAGGAGAGGGGATGAATTGGCCAGGCATGGTGGCTCACACCTGTAATTCCAGCACTTGGGAAGCTGAGACAGGTGGATTGCTTCAGCTCAGGAGTTCGACACCAGCCTGAGCAAGAGTGAAACCCCCATCTCTAAAAAAAAAAAAAAAAAAAAAAAAAAATAGCTGGGTGTTGTGGCAGGTGCCTATAGTCCCAGCTACTTCGGAGGCTGAGGCAAGAGAATTGCCTAAGCCCCAAAGTTTGAGGTTGCTGTGAGCTGTGATGTCATAGCGCTCTACCGAGGGTGACATAGTGACACTCTGTCTCAAAAAAAAAAAAGTTGGGCGGTGCCTGTGGCTCAAAGGAGTAGGGTGCCAGCCCCATATATCAGAGGTGGCAGGTTCAAATCTAGCCCCAACCAAAAATTGCAAAAAAAAAAAGAAAAAATTGGATGACTTGCTTCATTTTTTTTAAAAATTTCCATTTGGAAAATAACAAATATTTCCTACTAGTCAGATATGGCAATATCTACCTTTCATGATATTAATAAATAACATAGAAAATCCACTGTGTTCTTATCATAAGTTTAGAAGACAAAGTGTTATTATTGATAACAATAATAAGCTATTTTTGTCCTCAGTTCCAAAGATTCCGAACCTGTTACTCAGAACAAGAAGCCCACTGATTCTAATGTATATTAAACAGAGTATACTAGTCACAAACACAAGATCTGAAACCCTATTTTGAGCCATTTCTATATAAGAATCTAGCTTATATTTGTCAGTATATTAACCTAAGAAGTCCGGCTAGATGTCGCAGTGTTGACAAAATTCAACACGATGGTGAAGTCTACACAAACACAGGAAACAAGGCTTGGCCCTTTCACACAGCCCAGCTGTAAAGTCCTTGCAATGACTTCTTTTTAAGTTAACGTCTCTTCATGTCGCACATATTCCCCAATGTCTGCTTGATGAAATACCACAATCGCCATCAGGTCTACTTTCCTGCAGTCTTGTGTTGATTTTGCTGCCACCCCCAAACCCAAAGGGATGTCTGCCATGGAGTACACCACCACTCCCTGGTTCTGAGAAGTATTTTCAGTGATTCGACCCAGACCAGATTTCAACACATGGTTCCCATTCAGGAAGGACTGCTCTGCTCCAGACTTTATCCACACTTTATACTTGGCATAGGCTGCGAGGTAATCCAGAGCCGTGACATGCAACCGAAACCTGTGGGTTTGGTGAATTTTCCGAAGCAGGTCCCCAGAGACACCAGCTTCTCTCTGGAGATACTGGCGGCCAGTTTCAGAATCTTCTCGCTCACGTAGTGCACCCGGTCATTGTGTAGCTGGAAACAGTGGGAGCCGTGGGGCTTGTCCACCAGCAGATGCAGATTCTCCCTAATGTATTTTGTGATCTTCTCAAACATTACATGGGTTTACTCTTCAGTCAAAGGCCACATTTTCCAGTTGGGTTAAGGCACCAGATCCTCTCAATTTCATTATTTTAAATGCAGATATTCAGTTTTTTCAACACAAAATATTGAAGGATGCTCCTTTTCCATTTTATATTCTTGTTATCTTTGTCAAAGATCAATTGGCTATAGGAGCCTGGATTCTTTTTTGAGCTTTGGGCTGTCTGTTCTGTTCCACTGTTGATGTGTCTATTTTTATGCTGGTCCCATGTTTTAATAATAATGCTTTATGGTATGATTTGAAAACAGGTAGTGTGATGCCTTAGCTTGGTTCTTTTCATTCATAATTTTTTTGACTAGTCAGATTTTTTTGTGGTACTATACAAATTTTAGGATTGTTTTCACTATGTCTATGAGAAAAGTAAAATGTAAATTAAAACTACAATAAGATTTCACCTCACCCCAGTTAGAATGGGTAATATCAAAAAGATAAAAGATAATAATTGCCGGTGAGAATGTGGAAGAAGGGCAACCCTTATACACTGTTGGTGGGAATGTAATTAGTATAGTCATTATGGAAAATTATATGGCACTTCAGAAAACTAAGAATTGTCATGTGATCTAGCAACCCCACTCCTGTTTATTTACCCATAAGTTTTCTTTTATTTTAAATTAATATGCAGATAAGAATGTTCAGGTTGCATTGTTTTCAATTCTGAAGTAAAGTTCAAATTATCATTGAGCCCTTCACCCAGGGGATGTGCTGAACATCCTCACATAGTGCATATTAGGTGAGATCCTGAGAATGACCTTCACTCCCACACCAATTGCCCTTTCCCACCAATTTCCCCCCCCTTGTCCTGCTTCCTATATTTGTGTTGTATCTTTCCTGTGGGCATGCAATTATTTATGTATTGGTTTATTATTAGTATTGAGTACATGGGTATATTTTTCCATTCCTGAGATACCTTACTAAGAAAAATGTGTTCCAACTCCATCCTGGTAAACACAAAAGATGAAAAGTCTCCATCTATTCTTATGGCTAAAGAGTACTCCATGGTATACATATACCCCACTTTGTTAATCCATTCATAGGTTGAAGAGTATTTGGGTGGCTTTCACAACTTGGCAATTGTGAACTGAGCTGCAATAAACATTCTGGTGCAGATATCTGTGGTAAAATGATTTTTTTTTTTCTGAGTAGTTGCATAGTAATGGGATTGTGGGATGAAATGGAAGTTTGACCTTTAGTTCTTTGAGGCTTCTCCATACTTCTTTCCATAAAGGTTATAGTAGTTTGTAGTTCCACCAGCAGTGAAAAAGTGTTCCCTTCTCTCCACATTCATGCAGCATCTACATTTTTGGGACTTTGTGATGTGGGCTAATGTCACTAGTATCAGGTAATATCTCAGAGTGATTTTGATTTGCATTTCTCTCATGAGTAGAGAACTTGAATATTTTTTGTGTGTTTGTTGTCCTTCTGTCGTTTATAGAGAAGTTTCTTTTCAAGTCTCTTGCCCACTTTTAAATGGAGTCATTTGTCCTTTTCTTGTTGATTAATTTGAGTTCTCTGCAGATTCTAGTTATCTGCCCTTTGTCAGATTAATAAATATGCAAAAATCTTCTCCCATTCCAAAGGCTGTCTGTTTGCTTTAGTTGTGATACCCTCAGCTTTGCAGATGCTTTTTAGCTTGATCAAGTCCCATTTATTTATTATTGGTGTTGCTGAAATTGCCATGAGAGTCATCTTCATAAAACCTTTTCCCAGGCTAATTTTTTTCAAGCATTTTCCCCATACTCTCTTCCAGAATTTTTATTGTTTTGCATCTTAAATTTAATCTTTTATCCCATGGTATTCAATTTTTGTCTGTGGTGATAAGTAGGGGTCCAGTTTTAGTTTTCTATGTATAACTAGCCAGGCTTCCCAGCACCATTCATTAAATAGGGACTCTTTTCCCCATTCCATGATTTTGTTTGGTTTATCAAAGATCAAATGGCAATATGTCTTTTATATCCTTTTCTTGCCTGATAGCATTGGCTAGAAATTCCAACACAATGTTGATTAGTGCTAATAGTGGTCAGCCTTGACTGGTTTCAGTTCTAAATGGAAAAGATGTCAGTTTTATTCCATTCAGTATGATCTTCATTAGTGATCTTGGTCTGTAGTTCTCCTTTTTTCTTGGGTCCTCTCCTGGTTTTGGTATCAAGGTGATGCTTGCTTCAAAACATGTGGAGAAGTTTCCTTCCTTCTCAATAATTTGGAATAGGTTTTGCAGTATAGGTACAAACTCATCTTTGGAGGTGTGATAGAATTCTGACGTGAAACCATCTGGTCCTGAGTTTTTTTGTTGTTGTTGGAAGTATTTTATTGTTTCTGCCATCTCAGAACTTGATATTGGTCTCTTCAAGAGATCTATTTCTTCCTGGTTAACTCTAGGAAGATGGTGTGATTCCAGGTATTGCTCCATTTCCTTCACATTGTCAAATTTATGGGCATACTGTTTTTGGTAGTAGTCAGAAATAGTCTCTAGTATCTCTAGAGGGGTATCAGTTGTTATTTTCCCCTTTTCACTTATGATTGAGGTTATTAAAGATTTTACTTTTTTATTTTTGGTTAGTCTTGGTTAATTTTTGGTTATGGATTTTATTTATCTTTTTGAAGAATCAACTTTTTCCGTCATTAATTTTCTGAATAATTCTTTTATTTTCAATTTCATTTATTTCTGACTTAATTTTGGTTATTTCACATCTGCTAGGTTTAGGATTGGATTGCTCTTCCTATTCTTTAAGATGATTCATTAGGTTCTCAATGTGGTCTCTTTCTGTTTTTCAGATGTAGGCTTCTAATGTGATAAATTTCCCTTTTAGTACTGCTTTTGTAGTGTGCCACAGGTTTTGGTAGTCTGTGTCTTCATTGTTGCTATGCTCAAGTAAGTTAATGATTTCCTTTGTTATCTGTTCCTTGACCCAGTTGACATTCAGCTCAAGGTTGTTTAATTTCCATGCCTTTGTGCGGAGATAAAAATTTTAGTTGGAATTGAGTTCCACCTTTATTGCCTTGTGGTCTGAGAAGATACAGAGTATAATTTCAATTCTTTTAATTTTGTTGAGGTTTGATTTGTGTCCTAGGATATGTTCTATTTTGTAGTCTTTAAGCTTGGGATGGATTTTTCCGTATATGTCTATTAAGCACAATTGTTCCAGGGTCACATTTAAGTCCCTTGTATCTTTGTTTAGTTTCTGTTTAGAGAATCTGTCCAGCACTGTATCAGGAGTGTTAAAGTTGGCTGCTATTATGGTGTTATAGGATATCATATTGCTCAGACTAAAGTATGTTTCAAAAATCTGAGAGCAGTTAAATTAAAAAATATTTAGACTAGAAATGTCCTCTTGTTTTATTTTCCCTTGACCAATATGAAGTGTTCATCTTTGTCTTTTTTCACTGTAGTTGCCTTAAGTGCACTTGTTCTGATAACATGATTGCAACCCCTCCTTTCTTCTCATTCCTATTTGCCTGAAAAATTGTTTTCCATTACTTAACCCTAAAATTTACTTAGTACTTTAGGGTTAGGTGTGTTTCCTGCAAACAGCAAATGGATGACTTGTGCTTTTATATTAAATCAGCTAGCTTATGCCTCTTCAGTGGGGAATTCAAGCCACTAACCTATATTTAGAGAATTGATAAATTTAATAGCATTCTATTCATCTTTTGTGAAAGTCCATTGCTTAGTTTTATCCTTGTGTCATTGTGGGAGTTAGGTTTTGTTCTTATTTTCTAGGTATTTACTTTGCTGTGGTCCTTTGTGGTGGTTAATGTGTAGAATAGGTCTCAGTATTTACCTGAGAGTTGGTCTTGTTATGGCAAAATTACTCAATGTTTGCATATCAATAAAATAATTTGATTTCTAAATCAATTTTAAAGCTTAGCTTAGGAGGATACAGAATTCTTGGCTGAAAATTGCTTTGTTTAAGCAGGTTAAAGGTAGAAAAGTTTCATTTGAGAAATCTGTGGTCACACTGATGGATTTTTCCTGTAGGTCACAAGTGTTTTCTTTTTGTCTTTTCCTTGCTCTACTTTTACCTTTCACTTCTTCCTGCTCTTTAAGTTACCATCCCTCTGTCGTAAGGTATTGAATTATTCTTTTGGTAAATGAATAAAAGGTAGAGAAGAGTGAAGAGCAAGAAGGGATAAGAAAAAAAAAGAGAGAAGAGAGAAAGGAATGGGGGGTAAAAGGGAAGATTGACAAAAAAGATAAACTAATGAGGAACAGAAAGAGAGAGACAGGAGTAATGGTGGTGTAAAGTAGGTTATTTAACCTACACTTGCAAACCCCAATCTCTGGGGGGCTGTGCTGTGTGGTTCCCTTGAGATCTGGAGCTCTTTTCCAGCCTGAGCAGACACAGGACCCCTCCTCCACCTGACAGAGAAGAAAAACAAAAGTGCTATAAAACAAACAAAACAAACCAACAAAAAACCTTAAGGGATCAAATTGGGGGAAAAAAACAAATAACAGAGACTAAAGCTAGCAAAAATGAAGCCCTTATTATTAATGAAAGAAACAATGAAAAAATTATAATTACATGATATAAAAGAAAAAAAAGAAAAAGAAAAATCTAGCGGGAAAAGTTTGAAAAAAATTTTTTAAAAAGGAAAAAATGTATGTATGTATCTATCTATCTATATCGTTCTGTATGTTGCCTGGGCAACAAGTAATCTTCTGAGGTATGAGATGCTAATCACAATGCTGATACAACTGTATAAAATGGGGACCGGGAGCCTCTGTCTTGCTGAGGAGTCCTGGTTCTGTTTTCCTGACTTCTTCACCCTCAATCCTCACAGTGTTGGGAGCCTAAAGCTTCCCTTAACCCACTTAATAGGCATTCCTCAACTTTTCCAAACCATGTCCCTTGGCTACTCAGTGGCTGTCTGAAGAAAGCATGTGTTGCTCATATCTCCCCAGAAGTGGCTACCCTGCTTCTCCCACGCCAGAATCTGCCTGGCACTAGGACTCTGAGGCCTGAGTCTGCAAGGAAACTTTCCCACAATGGCTGTATCTGGCCTGTTATCCAACAATTAAATTTCCTCTCTGCCAAGTGACTCAGTTATGGCCCTTGGGTTCTCTTCAAAGTCACTTGCTTGATTGCCCAAGCTCTTCCAAGGTAGTTCAACGAAATGCTCTGGTCCAAAAACACCCCTACAGGACAAGCCTTCTCTGTCTAGAAACTATTACCACCAGAGCTGCACCAGCCAGCTGGCCTCAGCCTGCACAAAAGTGCTTGCTGCTTCTCCACTGCTTTTGTACTTCTCTTGGGGACCTGATGTCTCTTGCTGCCTCTCTGTGCCCCTGAAGGGATCTTTCCTTTGAGAGAGTTGAACTGGTCTGATTTTTCGTGGTGCAAGAATTCTGCTGGCTCCTTACTCACAGCTAAGGAGCAGGTTTAGTTCTTGGACCTTCCTAGGGCTGTCTTTCTCCAACTTGCAGGGAAGGAAGCCCATGGTTAACAGGGGTCACCAGGCACAGAAAGGGCTCTTCAGTAGACTGGGGAAAGGTCTCCTCTAGCAGTAATGAGAGCCAGGAGAGACATGCCTCTCCACACCAAAGTTAGAACTGTGGCACCACTGTTTCCTTATGCACCAGGAAGGGTGCTGCTCTGTTTAGTGGCCCACACAATGCAGAAATTTCTCAGAAAACTTGCCAAACACTCCAGCCTTTGCAGCGGGCAGTCTATCAGGCAACCAGAGAGGGGGAAGGGTGGTCTGTGGGCTCAGGACTGCAGGGAATATTTGTACACTTTGGGGCCAGGAAGGATAGAGATTGGACTCAGAGGTGGAAATTCCCAAATGCAGGAGAACTGGGACCTTGAGGCTCTCTCCCATGGGGATGAGGTGAGAGGCCCTTTGTTCCCTGCTCACTGGAGAAAAGCCTACAGTGTGTCTTCCAATTGTCAGAGGGGTCTTCTGTCCTTTTGGCAGCAGTGTAGAGGCTCTATATCTGATAGCTGTTACCTTTCTTCCTATTTTTCACTTTTGCAGTTTGTCTCAGTGGGGATGATGTGCACCTTGATTTCTTGTGCTCAACTGCCCAATTTCAACTTGTCTGAGTTCACATCAGTCCAATTTTTATTTTTATTTTTTTATTTTTACATATACAGGTGTTTATTAGGTTTCCACTTTTTGCCTTCACAGAATTAAAAAGGCTTAGAATTTAATAGCAATAACAGTGTTTAAGATTAGGACTAGAAACAAAAACCTTGAAAAGAATAAACAAAGATAAATACATTCAGAAAAGTAATCAGATGATTACTGCATCAAAATATTAAGCAATAATAATAATAATGCAAAGAAAGTAACATTCACATTGTCAAATAGGAGTATGTCTATTATAGAATGATTTAACTCTGAGGTTCAGTATGGAGTCTTCAGTTAACTTATTTTTTTCCCAAAGTCTCAAAAAATAGACAACTAATATTTATAAATAAAAGTAAAAGATAATTTCACAAAGCAGATCATGCCAAATCTTGTAGACAATAGAAAAAGCAGAAATATTTCAAAGTCATTCTACTTAATCTGGATATACCTGATATTAAAGTTGGAGAAGTACAACTTTTCTCATTGTGAACAGGAACTTCTGGCAAAAGCTGCATCTAGTCATCTATCTTGCCCTTCTATCCATAAGTTTTGAAATCAGTATGTTGAAGAGATATCTGTACTCTCATGTTCATCGCAACACTATTAACAATAGCTGAATGATAGAGTCACCTGATGTGTCCATCAAGAGATAAATGAATAAAGAAAATGTGGAATATGAAGATTACCTGAAAAGTATCCAGCAATGTATGTCTCTATTTCTCATTTTTGCAATGGAATTCTATCTGGCCTTCAAAGAAGAAGAAATCCTGTCATGTGGAACAACATAGATGAAATTGGAGAACATTATGCTAAGTGAAATGAGCCAAACACAGGAAGACAAATGCTGCATCTGGAACTCATAGAATCAGAGAGTAGAATGGTGGTTACTGGAGACTGTGGCTTGGGGTAGGAGAGAGAGGGTAGGAATGGAGTGATGGTAGTCAAAGTGTACAAAACCTCAGGAGGACTAAGTTTGATTTTTTTTCATATTACTAGTACAGCATCCTTAATATTGTTAATAATTGAAAATTGTACATTTCAATATTGTTAAGAGACTAGATTTCTAATGTCATCACAAAATCGTGTTAAATATTTGACATGATAGATATTTTAATTAGCCCAATTGATTATTCTACATTGTATTCAAAAATTGTCAATATATGATACAAATAATAAATAGTTGAATCTTCAAAAGTAATTTGAAAAAACAATAAAATTTAATAGGATGGTAAGGAAAACTGGTTTGGTACCAGTATATGGCCTACAAGGCCTCAGTTTTACTGTAGCAAAGAAAGTTATTTCCTGGCAAGCGAACGACCTTAGAAAACATGGGAACTATTGAGGAAAGAGTTACTTCTTTAAAGTTACTGCAGCAAAATTTAACATATAAAAATGTCTTGGTTTTCATTTCCTAGACTCTGAAAAGACAAGCAAATAATATGAATGAAATTATGAAGTTTATTGAAAAATGCAAACCTAGACCATTCATGTGACATTCAGACAGAAGTTATTCTTTGGTCTTAGTGATTAAACATGATTTGATGACTGTATGAAAAGGAGATTTTCAAGAATTAATGAACATTTATTGCTGTACATATATGCACAAATAAGGCAAATAAAATTAAAATGCAGTAAGATAAAAAAATTTGGGGGTGTAGAATATCTTTGAAGGCTATTTATAATCATTTCTTAACCATTTAAGAAAAATGTCCAATGCTTTTAAAGCAGGAAAACAGTGATTATAAGATCTTTTGACATCATGTTAAAACATTGTTTAAAAAGCCCACCTAGAGGATTACTTTAGCCAGGAAGTTGAGACTGTACAGAGCAAAATTGAGATCCTATCATTACGAAAAAAAAAAAAAATATTAGTTGAGCATAGTGATGCACCTTCATGGTGCCAGCTACTTGGGAGGCTGAGGCAGGCAGACCACCTAAGGACAGGAGCTGAGGTTCTATGAGCTATGATGACTTCACTGCACTCTAGCCCAGGTGACAGAGAAAGCCCATGTCTTAAAGCGCACACACACACACACACACACACATACACACTTATATATGCACACAGAATCTCACAAAACAAAACAAAAAGCTCACTTTTTAAGGGACATCTCAATTTCTATGGGCATGTCATTTTGTTTATCTCACTCTTTACTTTTTATTACTATTTACTATTTATGACATTTCAGCATTGTACAATTATATAAAATTAGATATTATAGAAAACTGCTATATTACATATATTCTATATTATAGAAAACTGTGTTGATTTACTTTTTAGTGTGGTAGGAAAGACAGTTTCAAAGGTGAGAGCCGTATTATCCTTTAAATCATCAACTGGTTTACATCCAACTTAGACATTTTATTTGAATGTTGTTTTTCTGATTGTATAGTATTCTTCTCCTGATAACATAAAAATCACACTTGTCATATTCTCTTTTGAACTCTCTTATTATCCTACTGTCCCTCCTTACTGAAATAAGTACAATTTTTGACATATGCTCATCATCTATTTCATTGAGGATATGTTTTATGGTATTTAAAAATTATACATTGATGGCAATAGTTTATAAAAACATTCATTTACTAATAAAAATAGTTACTTTTTTTGGATAAGATTTATGAATAGGTACTGGTAGATATACTGCCTATGGTGTCATCCAGAAATTCAGGTGTTATATCAAATCTCTAGAACACCTTGAAGGAAGCCTTTCTTCTTTTACAGGTTCCAGGGATAGCTTAGTATTTATTTTTTAGTTTCTGCCACTCTAGAAGGCATGGTTGAGATAGAAACAAGTGAGAATCTTCTTTCTGAAGTATAGATTGAAGCATGAAAATGGGTGGCATCTGCAGTGCCAGATTAATCCAAAGTAATGAAAAGGGACAAACTAACAGGTCTGACTATTTCAGAGCCTAATGGCTCAAGGTCAACTTTCCAGTAAGAGCTGAGATTCAACTAAAACAACAGTCAAGGGAATCCCAGGTCTCATTAGGCTATGCAATGTCATAAAGACCATAAAAATCTCAGGTACACTCAGAGCCCTAGGGACAGGAGATTTTTCTGATCCATACAGCCAGCTCTCAATTAGGGCTTGGTTTATAAGGAAACAGGTAGGGCATAGGTTGGGCAATTGTGATGGTCATCTAAGGATTGCCCATTTTGCCGGCCTGAGACTGATGAGGGACTGGTGGGATGAATGACAGGATAGCACATTCTTCCTTAAAATCACACAGCTCCTGACAAGCAATGATGTAAGTTTATCAGATATGTTTATTCCAAGTTTCACTTACCTTCCCTACTTTTAAATTTAAGAGTTTATTGAGTTTTGTTGTTCTAGATTTATCCTTAGAGATATCACAGGACAATGAAATTCCTATATTCCTAACAATGAAATTCAAGGAATTCTAGGGCTAGCGGTATCTGGGAAAGTAGTGATAAGGTTTGAATAAGATAGGACTAACTTCACTTAACTGAAGGTTTCATAGCACTATTGTGACAAGACTACCTAATTCTACTATAGTCCTCCTAGATCCTATTTTCTGTTTCTTTAATTATTTCATTTGTTTTATGCTGTATCTTCGTTCAGTTTTCCCAAGTGCACTATTAAATGTGATGTTTCAAATAAGACCAAAAATGTTTAGAGCCAAAGATTATGCCCTTCCCAATAGGAAATAACATTGTGCATAAGATCTCCACTAATGGTGTCCATCTCTTAATGTTCTAGAAAAAATTTAAAAAATGCATTAAATACCCCAAAAGAAGTTTGCATGACATTTATATTGCAGCTAGAAAATTTTATTTTCTATTGCTGTAATGGTCAAGTTTAATGCTTATATTTCCACATAGACAAAAATGAACCCCCCCCCAAAAAAATAGCAAAATATTTTACAGTCTGTCTTCTTTTCTTTTCTTTTTTGTCTTTTGTTTTCTAAATGTACAAGTCCCATGAAGACAACTTTATTTCTTTTTTAATATTTTCCTTGTAGATCCCTCCAGTTCCCTGTTTAGGAAGACTACACAGTGGCCTGTTAGCTGTCCATAGTAGCCTTTGACTTAACGAGCTTGTTATTTGTCTTCTTCCACCCAAGCTGTACGAACCTTCTATAAAGACATTTTTATTTTACATTATACATTCACAATTTCTTTGGCTTACTTTATGCACTTAAAAACATTTTTATTGACTTTTATGAATTCTTCCATTATTTCCTAGGATATGAAATACAAAACCTTCAATATGGCCTGATTTTTTTTTTTTTTTTTTTTTGCAGTTTCTGGCCAGGGTTGGGTTTGAACCCGCCACCTCCAGCATATGGGGCTGGTGCCTTACTCCTTTGAGCCACAGGTGCTGCCCCAAGCCTGATCTTACTGCTGGATAGTAGAGCTGCCTTTTTTTTTTTTTTTGAGACAGAGCCTCAAGCTGTCGCCCTGGGTAGAGTGCTGTGGCTTCACAGCTCACAGCAACCTCCAATTCCTGGGCTCAAGGGAGTCTCTTGCCTCCGCCTCCCAAGTAGCTGGGACTACGGGCGCCCACCACAACGCCCAGCCATTTTTTGGTTGCAGCTGTCATTGTTGTTTGGTGGGCCAGGCTGGATTTGAACCCACCAGCTCAGGTGTACGTGGCTGGCGCTTTAGCCCTTAGAGCCACAAGGGCCAAGTCAGAGCTGCCGTTTTTTAATGTTGCTTCTCAGGGCTATGAAGGGGTTTGACAAGGCACATTATATTGTGGTGGGAGGTAGTTTTGAAGGTGGCTATTCTTTCATGTTGGTGAGTGTAGTGCTTTTCTCATTCTTCATGGAATTGTTATAGGCCAACTTTCTTACTGTATCATAGACTTCAGAAACATAAAACCTGGAGGAAGCCTCTATAAAACAGGGCAATTTAATTAATACCAACGGTAAACTTTTCATATTGGTTGATATTATGTTTTCATACTACCTAAAGATAGCAAATTTCTTGAGTCAGAAAAAAAGTTCCAAAATAAACATGATCCAGCCCCTACCTTGATTTCAACTCAAATAACTAGGATATAATGTTGCCAACTTTTGTCTTAAGGGCTGAGTGTACTCATAGCACTCTGGGAAGTTGAGACCGGTATACTGTTTGAGCTCAGAAGTTTAAGGTCAGCCTGAGCAAGAAAAGGACCCCATCTCTAGTAAAAATAGAAAAACTAGCTGGTATTATAGTAGGCCCCTGTAGTTTCAGCTACTCGGGAAGCTGAGGCAAAGAAGATTGCTTGAGCCAAAGAGTTTGAAGTTGCTGTGAACTATGACTCCATGGCATTCTACTTAGGGTGACAGAATGAGATTCTGTCTCACACACATACATACAAAGTAAATGTAAAGATTTTGATGTCACTGCTAGTCAAAATTTTGTTACAGCAATTACTTAGACACTGTGCAAACTATCTATAGTACTGAAATTCCCTAATATTACATGTTGTTTTAAAGAGGTGAGTCATAAACTAGGGCTTATTAAAATGGCTTGTAATAATTTGGGTTATATTAATAATATATTTTACCTACTCTTCTCCTATTTAATCTACCCTTCTGTTATAATTTTAATCTGGTCTTTAATACAAGCTTAGCCTTTTCTGTATTTGTTCTGTGGAAATAGAATGTGAACAATATACTCTTTATATATTTTTCTTTATGTTAGCAGATAATCACAGTGTTTTTCAGCCATTTTCTAAGACTAAATTATAGCAATGGTTTGGATTATGCTTTGTCATTTTTTTCTGGTTTCCAGAAACCTCTTTTATATTCTTTTTACTTTTTTTTTTTTTTTTGAGACAGAGTCTTGCTTTGTTGCCCTTGGTAGAGTGTCATGGCATCATGCATCATAGCTAACAGTAACCTCAAACTCTTGGGCTCAAGCAATTCTATTGCCTCAGCCTCCCCAGTAGCTGGAACTACAGGCACCTGCCACAACACCTGGCTATTTTTAGAGATGGGGTCTTGCTCTTGCTCAGGCTTATCTTGAAAGCATGAGCTCAGGAAGTCCACTTGCCATGGCAGAAATCTCTTTTCAATTGTTTTTATATCTTTGGTTATAAAAAGAGCTCTTTCTCAGGCTCTTTGCAATTTTCCTAAGATTATGTTTCCAATTAAATTCAGAATTTTAATGAGAGCCTAACTCCTGTTAATTAGACATTTTAGATAACTGAAAAGGACACCAGAATGCTATTTTCTTGTGGAAATTTGTAGTACTGGATCTATCAGAGAAGACTGAAAAGTTCCCAATATAGCAAAGCTCAAATAAGCTTGTATATATGATAGCAAATGTTTCCTAGTTGTAACTTTTGCTTTGTTTTATTTTCCAATTGATTCTGGAAAGTGAGGTGGTTCTTTCCACTGATGATTAAATTATAGAAATTGAAGCACCTGTGCACCCAGCTGCATAGAAAAGTGAGGAGGATGGTCACAAACACAATGTGACAGAGGCGTCTAAAACCTGCTTGAGCCTTAAATCTCTTGCCCACTTGCATACCTTGAAATAATGTCCTAGAGAAAGATTTCATGTCACTTGAGATTTTCCTTTTTAAAATTCAGATATTTTTTTCTGTGTAAATTCCTGATAGTATGAATAATTTTATCAGATAATTTTCACCGAATAACTTGAGAGAACCAAGTGCAACAACATAGAATAGGTACCTTGGGACAGAAAAATACAAGTCTTGTCTCAGTTTGTATTTCTCCTGGAGCTGGTTTAGGTTGAAAATACTCTAATCTAGATAGACAGGTACATACTAATTCTTAACCACTTCAACAGAAGAAATGTTATTAATGTTCTCTGATTTTTAATGATAATCCAAGGTATCCAATGTGGGGGGTGAGTGTGAATGCAGCACAGGGGAAAATGCATAAAACAATATCTTGGCAAATCCTTTATTTTCTTATTTGCACTTACAGTTGTTAAAAAGTCCAGAAGTAGAACAATTCTGATTTCTCCTATTATTTTTTCCCATCAATGGGTCATAGCAAGGTTTGGTACATGCCTCAGTGATACGAGTTATGGTCTTGAGCCTCTTTTCTTAGTTATTGGTGGCTTCTAGTCTCTGATCTCATCCTAAGTCTAAAGCATATGTAAACTTAAAGGTTAAAATTTCATTTCTTCTTACCCAATATTTACAAACCAATATCTGTGACCGAGGTTAATCAACAAAGACAAAGAATATGAGCTTTGTTTTTTTCAGTCCTTCCTAAGTGATTTAGTTTTCCTACCTTATATTTATCAGAAGTATTTACCCTTGTTCAGTATAGTGTTCATTGTTTACAAAACAGTCTCCTTCAAATTGGATAAATTATGAGCTTCTGTTGTGCAGTGAGCATAATAGTGTGTATACAAAGATGAATTAGAAATATTTCCTCATGTGAAGAGCTTAGTCATTTTTTTCTGTGGCACTCTTTGACATATATTTTTAATTCTTAAAGCAGCCTTGGGAGATATTATTATCACCATATTAGCATGAGTAACTAAAGAATAAAACTCAGAGGTCTAGGATTGTTAAGATTATTCCCTTTCCTGAGATTACTCTATTGCTAAGTGGTAGAGCTAGGATACTTCATCACAGAAATTTTGTCCTCAGAAGATATCAATCTATGTTAAAAAAAAAATGGAATCATTAGCATGCTGTCCTCTCCTCACGTCCAGCTCTTTGTTTTCAGGTCATTCCTAGTTTATTATGAATGCAATTTAAAAGTATTACAGAAATAAAGAGTTGGAAGAAATATAAAATATCTTTGTTCTGTGAGTATGGGGTGTACTACTTATACTATCTTGAAGAATTTGCTTAAATTCTTTTTACTCTAGAATATGATTCTGTAAATCCTGGCCCCATATTGGGATAGTTCACACGTTATGTATTTGAATATGTATACTTTATATATATTTCATACGTATATTTTGTTTATTGCCCAACTTAAATCTCTCTCGTTCCAATTTAATTTTTGTTTCTCTAGGTTAGTCGATACTCTTGGCCTGATGAAAAATGAAAATGATTCTATGGTGATCGAATTTGTCCTTTTGGGCCTATCATCGTCCTGGGAGATGCAGCTATTTCTCTTCTTAATATTTTTATGTTTTTATGTTGCTGTTGTCCTGGGAAACCTCTTGATAGTGGTAACAGTGCGAGCTGATGCTCACCTGCTCCAGTTTCCTATGTACTATTTTTTGGGCCATCTCTCCTTCATTGACCTATTCTTGAGTTCTGTTACCGTGCCTAAGATGTTGGGGGATTTCCTACATCAGGGCAAGACCATCTCTTTTTCAGGATGCCTGGCTCAGATCTACTTCCTCCACTTTCTGGGAGCCAGTGAGATGTTTCTGCTGACAGTCATGGCCTATGACAGATATGTTGCCATATGCAACCCTTTGCACTACATGACGGTCATGAACCGCCAGCTATGCCTTCAGTTGGTTTTTGCCTGCTGGTGTGGGGGTTTCATCCACTCGTTCACACAGGTTATACTGGTCATCCAGCTGCCCTTCTGTGGCCCCAATGAACTGGACAACTTCTTCTGTGATGTCCCACAGGTTATCACGCTGGCCTGCATAGACACCTACGTGGTAGAAGTGCTGATGGTTGCCAACAGTGGTCTGCTGTCCCTCGTCTGCTTCTTGGTCTTGCTATTCTCTTATGCTGTCATCCTGATCACCCTGAGAACCCGCTTCTACCAGGGCCAGCACAAGGCTCTCTCCACTTGTGCTTCCCACCTCATGGTGGTCAGCCTGATCTTTGTGCCATGTGTATTCATCTACTTGAGGCCTTTCTGCAGATTTTCAGTGGATAAGGTATTATCTGTGTTTTACACAGTGATCACACCTATGTTGAACCCCCTCATCTATACACTCAGAAATGCTGATATGAAGACAGCTATGAAGAAGCTGAGAAAAAAGCATGTGGCGTTCTGTTGCTTTGTGAAAGAATGAACAGGAAGCGGTGATTTAGAAAACACTCTCTTGGGACACTCTTAACTCATTCTGTGCATGAGTACATATGTGACAACCATTTTGATAAGTTTGGTATAAAAGAGAAGAAGTATAAAAATTACAATGCATCACTTTTGACTGTAATTAGGAGTTGTAAGTGGCCTTTTTAAGGGTTCTCTATTAGGAAGGGCATTTGAATTTACTAGCCTATAAATGACAATAGGAATTAATTGAGGGCTGACGTCAGAGTACACCTTAAAAAATCAATTTGTCAATCTTTATGTCTATAAATAGTCTTCATTAATTAAATTTTTAACTCCATTAAAATGAAAGGGGGATATTATATCTCCTTTTGTCCTGCTCCTCCTGGGTTTAACAATTCCTAGTATTAGGAAGTTCCTTCTGTTTCATCACCAGAGAGTCTTCTGAAGCAGTGTGAAGGATGATTTCCTTTTATTCCTTCATGACCAAAGCCTGAAAACAGCACTAACCATCCTATACACTTGTGTTTTCTGGAACTGTGTTCCATAAGGTGCCAAATTTTAGAAATGCACTTAAGCAACTCACTTGAATGAACACAAGCTCTTAACAAAGTTTATATACAACAGAAAGGAAACCTGGAGTGCTGGTGTGATAGAAGCTACTAGTATTCTGGCATAGAGCTTTCTCATGAAGAGGCATCCCTTTCACCACTAGTCTTTTCTTTTCTTTTTTGTAGAGACAGAGTCTCACTTTATCACCCTCAATAGAGTGCCATGGCGTCACACAGCTCACAGCAACCGCCAACTCCTGGATTAGGCGATTCTCTTGCCTCAGCCTCCCAAGTAGCTGGGACTACAGGCGCCCGCCACAACGCCCGGCTATTTTCCTGTTTTGCAGTTCCACCGAGGCTGGGTTTGAACCCACCACCTTTGGTATATGGGGCCGGCGCCCTCCTCGCTGAGCCACAGGCCCGCCCTTTTTTTTTTTTTTAAATTTTGCTTTCAATCTCAGTTGTCTTACACTCTTCTTATTTCCCTTGTGTTTTTTTTTTTTTTTTTTTTACATTGTCCTTGCTCGTAGTGATTCCTCGTGCCAGTTGCCTCCGAAGTAGCTGGGACTACAGGCGCCCACCACAATGCCTGGTGGTGTTCTTTCCTGGTGGTAGAGACGAGGTTTTTTACTCTTGCTCACTCATGCTTATGCTTGTCTGGAACTGTGATCACTGGAAATCCACCCGCCTTGGCCTCCTACCACGCTGGGACTATAGGCGTGAGCCACCACACCTGGCCTCACCACTAGTTTTTTTAGTTGGGATTATAGTGGGGGTGTTTTGGTAAGTGAGGTATTCAACTGATTGTAATGATTAAGAGCCTGAGCTCTAAAGAAAAAAATAAGGAAATGAACTGTGGCTTAAAGTGCTCATCTACCTGGTTTTTCTCTTCTTTTGCTCAGAGTTATTACCTCTCAGTCCCAAAAATGCTTTCAGGGATAGGTAATATTATTTAACTTCAGTTTTGCAAATGGACTCTGAGTTAGGAGGCTTGCCTGAGATCACTTAGTAAAAGTGTAACCAGTCAAAAAAGCTAGTAAATTTAGATAACTGATATTTTTTTCTCCCCAGAAAGGGTATTTATCCCAATTATATGGACTAATTGCTTACTTTCTACAATATATGTATATAAGCTCCATGGCTAGAAGATCCCCCAAACAATTCACTTAAACAGTTATATCTGAGGTTCTCTATTTCTGACATAGGCTTTTTGCAACTTTGTATAGCTATGGAAAGGTCTTTATTCTATTTACTAAATAATAAGATAATAATATACTTTTTAGCAATATTTTTATAATCGATCACTTTATTTCTTAATTAATTGCCATAGACAAGGTTTTCTGATTATCTACCTGAAAAACATATACCTAAAACAAATGTGAGAGAAAAATGTCTAAAACCACATCTCATCCTAGGATTTACTGAGTAAAACCCCTGGTCATGTAAAAACTTTGTGTATATTGGAACAAGAATGGGTTTTTATTTTTGTGTTGGGAGTTAATGATGGTATATTTAAGAAACCATACGTGTGTGTGTGTGTGTGTGTGTGTGTGTGTGTGTGTGTGAGAGAGAGTTACTTCAGAGTGCTCCTCACAGACCAGGCACAAGGCTGCCACTTGAGAGGTTTCTAAATAGAATGGGTGACGGTGAGAAGGGCATCCCTGGTACAGATCACACTCTCCTCTTTCCCCTTTACTCTACTCAACAATACCACAGATGTCCTTTGCCTACATGAATATTCTGAAGAGCAGGATAATATCCTAAAGTTACTATCTTGCATGTCCTGAAGAGTAGAATTCTGTCTTGCAGAGAGTAGTGTGTGGGTTGACAGAAAGATTTAACTCATGCTATTGGTCAGTCTGGTACCTGGCAAGGACATGAAGCTCCAGGCTTTCTTCTAATATCAACTGGCTTCAATATCCCATTTTTCTGATGTCCCTTTTTAATAGCAAAGTTTAGAGTCTTAGCAAATCATTTTAAATGTCTAATTGATATCTGAGATTCATAGCATTGTATTCAGAAAAGCCAGAATTTTTGTCTATTCCTTTTTGCATTTTCAATCTTCTGTACTTGCTTAATCAATTGCCTATATTAAAATTCTTTTTATTGATAAATTGACAAAGTTTCTATGTTTTCAGAGTGCACCTGATTGATATTATCTGGGTGTCTGATACTCCAAAGTTCTATGTTCAAATACCATGAACCCACATCTAGAGCCTTTTCTTTGGGTCTTTCCTACTGAGAGTGGACCAAACCTACTGTGGATGTATGTGTATACATACATACTCCACCCCTATACTGGAGACATGGTTGAGGGACACTTGTGTTGAGTGTGTGCATAGAGTCTGGATGTCTCAGCAGAAGGGTCCACATTCATACCTAGGAGATCTCATGTGGTGGGGTTTTGTACCAGGAAAACAGGTGGGCTATACACTGAGGGCCAAAAGTCTACTGTGTTCACTTCAACATGTTCTGCTGTAGAAATTTAAGGAGTTAGAGGATTTCAAATTAGAAATTGGTCTTTCAGTGATTGTGAAAGTATGAGAAGATATTTTATTTGAATTTTGTTAACTTGATTTACAGCTTTTAGACATATGGTACATGGGCTCCACTTCTACCCTTACCCTGGGTTTCATAGATATTTGGGGTGGATTTGTCTCTTCTTTTCAGCTCTGGAGCTGTATGAGGTGTAAATAATTGAAAAGAGACAAAGACAAAAGAGCTCAAAGACAAGTTTGTGTCATGAAATCATGGGATAAGTATTATCATCTTCACATTTCCAAGACACAATAGGGAAACTAAAGCTATAAACATTTATAGCCTCACTTCAAAGTATATAATGTTAATAGGGCAATATTAAATTAGCAAATTTGACTCTCCCACTTCCACATTTCTCTAAGAGCCCTAGAGACTACAAGGTTTTATTAGAGAGGGGTCAGCATGCTGTTACAGCATGCATTCCTGAAAAGAAAATGTTTCCTGGAAGATAGTCATTCCTTTAAGAAATGCCTTTTAGTGATTTTTGGATCTTTTAATAGTTATTAATTCTTTATTAAGTTAAAATCTATCTATTAATTCAAAACCTATTTGCTATGTGCCTAGATGTGCCAAGGAAGGTAGTAGACAATTTACCATTTGGGTGTTTTGTCATGCATTAATGGATCACCCAAATAACTAATTATAGAGTCTCTCAATGAAAAGGATGGGAATAGCATTGTAAAGTGTCCTGATGACTGGGGGGAGCAGTGCAGAGAGGTCTGAAGTGTGGACGCTATAATTATATGGCCTCTTCACGGCCCAGCTCCACCACATGCGAGAGAGCAAGTGACTTAACCTCTCAATATCTCTTTGTGCAGTTAGGACAATAATAGTATCCATCTCATAGTGTTCTCAGAAAAACTAAACAAAGTATTACTGTAAAGCTCTGATAAGAGTATCCACATATAGTCAGAACTCAATAGATATTGACTATGTTACTATTATTACTAATTCTGATAAACTGAAAGAGAAACAAGGATGAAAGAAATGGTACCTTTGTTTGATTCTAGCAAATCACAGGGGGGAAAGGTGAACCGGACACTAGATCATTGTCATGTGGCAGTAAAATCCCTAATAACTCCCATATTCATATTGAAATTAGGCTGGACATAAGAAATTTCATGTCAAGTGATATATAAGTCTTCAAAGTTATGTAAAAAAATGAACTTTTTAAGTGTTTTAAAAATGTGCTGGTTAACAACACACTTTTAAAGCTTTTACAGGATTGTTTTAAATTTAAATAACTAAAAAATTCAGAGTGGTTCTAGATTTACAGGAAAGTTGCAAAGATAGTACAGAGAGCATCTGTATATCTCATGACAATTTCTTTATTGTTATCCCTCATTACTATGGTACTTTTGTCTTAATTAATGAACATTGATACATTTTTATTAATTAAACTTTACCTTTTTAAAGATTTTAAGATAAATTAATAAATGTTTTATTAATTTTCCTTTAATGAAAATCTTCCTCAAGTTGTTAATTTGAAATTTATCTTCGTGACAGTTCCTGATTTATTGACCTTATGATCTTTAGGTTCCTTAGACTCTTACTGCAATTTTTCTTTAAATAAGTCTTTGAAAGCAGCTGGTGTGGTCTGCTACTTAGCAGGAATAATAAAACCTATAATGTAAATGCAGTGCAGTTCTAGTTCTTAACTCTTTAATGAACAATATTTGATTGTTTTTTCCCTCTGTTCCATGCATGGATCTTTTTTTATTCTTATTTTTTTAATTGACAAAAATTATAGCTATTTATCATGTCCAAATTGGTGTTGTGAAATAAAGACGTTTACATATCGAATGGCTCAATCATATCCATCCTGCCCCTAACAATCTCTTCTTCTTTCTTCAAATCCAGATTGTTTTCATCTGCAAGTACTATCCTATTTCAGACTCTGGTACAAATATTGTCATAGGATTCTGTGGGAGTGTGGGGTGTGCCTGAGGTTGAGAAAATGTAGGATAATACTACCTAAGAGTCTGCAGACTGTTGACTTGGCTGCAATACCACTCTGTACTAGTTCTAGTGGAGAAGCTTGTTCCAAGCCCACCTCTCCATCCACTTCACTGTTACGGCCCAAGACTGGTCCCACTACATCAATCTCTGAATTGCTTGCAGTATTCCTGCACTTCTGTGCTTCTGAATATATTGCTTCCTGAACTGGAATTATTGGTGTAATTCAATACTAAAATTAAAAGTCCAATCTTCTCAGAAGTTATCTCTGACCTTGTCCTCATTGAGTTTTATTAACTGATCCTCATATATATTCCTGTAGCATGCTGTGCTTATCTGGAATTAGCATAAGCACTTATGATATTTACTGTAATTTTCTTCTTACTTATTGGGCCACTTCATTATTTAGAGGTCTTCATATCTAATGCATTCAGCCTTCGCCCAGAATGAATACTCAATAAATTTTAATTTTTAAGAAAGAAGACAGGAAATAAAGAAATAAAAAAAGAAGAAAGATGGAATAGAGGGAGGAAGGAAGGAGGAAAAGAGGAAGGGAGGAAAGCAAAAAAGGAGAAAAGAAAGGAAGGGAGGACAGAGAAAAGACAGAAAGGAAAGAACAGAGGAGAAGGAAGAGAGAGAAAAAAGCAGTTTGTGACACTGTCTTTCTCCTCTAAAGGAATTTGAGTAGAGAAACCCGCTGAAAAAACAACTGCTGCAGTGAGTCATTTTCTTGTTTTTAGAACAATAAAGTGGTAACAGCAACAACAAAAACACTTTTGTGTTGCAATGTATTAATCTTATTTGTCTCAGAAAATGCTCTAACCAAGACAAATGCTACTTGGGTTACTATATTTTTCCTGCACTTACAATTGTGCCATTCAAACATACAGAACTTTAGACCTGGCTTGAAAATTTGGATATTTAGTGATAAATTTTATTCTAGATTTTTAGAGGTTTGATTCTCAACTCCAACTGGGCTCCCTTTGATTTAAATTTCTTAGAAATGCATTCACATAATAATAAGATTGAGGCAGTGTCCTGATGGTGCCACTAAATTAAACATTTTACTTGCTTTCTTGAAGTGCAGAAAAATGTTAAATGTAGTAAAATATTTTAATAGTTTTATAAATAAATAAATAATTATTTCACTGTTGGATTAGTGGTCTAATGTAGTAATATGAAACATCACCCTACTTCTCTCTCGCCATAACTTTGAGTAAATTGTACAAAATGATGGAAATGGCCTATTTATTGACTAGTTATTTGCCAAGTAGTCTTCAATATAGTTTTATAAGGAGTTATTCAGTGGAGATGATGGCTGCACTTTCTCCGCACAATAGACTCTCCAGCAGCTACTTAATTACTTGCCATGCAATTCTCTAAGGGTTTTGATGATGCATAAAGATTGCTAGAAGTTTCTTCCTCCTGCTGTCCAGGAGCATAGGAACCTTTTGCAGACCAAGATCAGATACCATGGCTTGGTCCTAAGCTCATAAATCCCATCTTTTTGAAAGAGAGAGTGAGAATGAGAATAGTGGGGTAGCAGAAGAAAGAAGGAGAGAGAGAGAGAGAGCACAAATCAGGATCTACGCCTCTTGGATTGCAAGAGAAGTGTGGTATATACATAAAGGAAGCATCATTATACAGATCTCAAGTTTCTAGTATGTATATCTGAATATAGATTACATTTTTATCTCAGAAAAAAATTTTTGATACGAGCTCTCAGGTTGTTAAAATCCATTTTGCGGGGCTACTCTCACAAAGATAGCCAGGATACGTTTTCTATCTGGAATGACCCTTTAAACAGCAGTGAAAGAGGTAAGGACAATTTTTCTTGATTCAAATTATATACAAGGATAAAGAGGAATCTTTAAATTCTTTACCTGCTTTTCAACATTCATTCTAGTAATTCTGCTAAGTAATTTAGGAAATAATAATTACAGTTCAAAGTTTGTATCAATATACTTTCAATTAGAATTTACTCTTAGCTTTACCACTAACAATGAAATTTAGATAATTCAGTTTCCTCTCTGTACCTCATTTACTTCACCAATGGCCAAATGAGTGGGGCAAAATCAAGTGAGCTCTAAGATCCTTTATCCCTATAAACGTATAGGCTTAACATAAATCACGCTCTAGTTTAAGAGGATCTGTGGACTTCATTTAAAGCTATTACTCTAAAATGAATGGCTTTAGGTCAGGAATTTTGTTTTATTCATCTTTTTTTCCACAATACAATACTGCACTCAGAGAATGTACTCAGTAAATGTTTATTAAGTGAAAGAGTAAATTAATATTGGTGCTGTAGGAAATACAGAAGATCCAATAGACAATACCTTAAACAGTGTCTCCATTGGGTTACATTAACTCATTTGCAGATTTTTTTTCAATGCTTTACTTGCTTAGGTTATTTTTCCTTATCATTTTATTCTCCACAAACAATTAGTGAATTCCTGCCTCTCTTCTGTGTAGTTTGACCACTACTCCTGTATTTTTTCCTGGCAAGCAAAGTAGACTTTTCATATACCAGTCAAATTTCCCCAATGTTGATTTATAAACATGAATTGTTGGTAAGCAAGAGGCTACTGCATATGTGGTTCTTAGTCACTAAAAATGACATTAATTTTTTAATTGTATTAAGACTTCCAATCTAATTTAGAAATTGGAAACTGAGACTTCCTCTCACAATTAAATAGAATGTTACTTTCCTATAGATCGTCTGTATATATTATATTAGAAAGATTCACTTGCAATTTTAGACATTTGATTTTATGTTTTTATCTATCGCTCCCAAAATGAATTAATCCAGTTAATAATCAATTTAAGTTTCTACCACAAGGGAAATTCCTATCTTTCTTTTTTGGCAACAAAGCTACACACTGGATGCTAAACAAATTTCTGATGAGAGAGGCTGGGAAGGGGCGGGGAGAGAGACCGAGTGAGTTCACTGATTCGGAAAATACATTAAATCTAATTTTAAAACCTCAGATATTTAGATTCTTATTTGGAAGAAAGGAACTGTAAAACGAATTGTAATAGAAATTCAGATGTGAGTCAATAATGTGGAAAAATTTAATGACAAGAAAAATACTATGAACTATATTCAAGACATATTAGGAATTTCCTCCATCCTAGCTTTATAAGACTATTTCTCTTAGGCTTTATCATGCTTACAATGGTTTATGACATGTGTTTATTTTTGCAGAGCAGGAGAAATACTCCAGCAGTTTTGCCTTGGGCAGGAAGTAGCCAACAATGCAAGTGGCCCACAATGTCACTGAGTTTATATTTCTGGGACTTTCCCAAGACACTAAAATACAATTGATGTTTTTTGCCTTATTTCTCCTCTTCTACCTCGTGATCTTGGGGGGAAATTTGCTTATTTTGCTTACTGTATTGTCCGATTCCCAACTCCACACACCCATGTATTTCTTTCTCAGTAACCTGTCTTTTGTAGATATTGCCTATTCCTCAGCCACGGCACCTAAGATGATCACAGATTTTGTTTCTGAGAAAAAGACTATTTCCTACTGGGGCTGTATTACTCAGATGTTTACCTTCCACTTTTTTGGTTGTGCTGAGATTTTTGTTTTGACTGTCATGGCTTTTGATCGCTATGCCGCCATCTGCCAACCCCTCCGTTACACTACCATCATGAGCGCCAACGTTTGTACTGTTCTGGCATCACTGTCCTGGTTGGGGGCCCTGGGTCATTCTTTTGTTCAGACCCTCCTGACCTTTCAGCTGCCCTTCTGCAATGCTCAGGCCATAGACCACTACTTTTGTGATGTCCACCCACTCTTAAAACTTGCCTGTGCTGATACATCCCTGGTGAATATGCTGGTGGTTGCCAACAGTGGTCTCATCTCCTTAGGGTGTTTCCTTATTATCCTGGCTTCCTACACAGTCATTCTGTTTAGTCTTCGAAAACGGTCTGCAGAGAGCCGGAGCAAAGCGCTCTCTACCTGTGGCTCTCATCTGACTGTAGTAACTTTCTTCTTCGTCCCGTGCGTCTTTATTTATCTCCGTCCATCCACTACTTTCCCACTGGATAAGGTGGTGTCTGTGTTCTATACCACCATCACTCCAATGTTAAACCCACTCATTTATACCCTGAGGAATGAGAATGTACAGACTGCTATGAAGCGACAATGGAGGTACAAGGTCTCCTTGGAGGAAAAGCAGAAGGGATAGTTTGTTGGAATTGCAAAACCGGAGAACTAGGTGATACCCTCAGTGGGCCTTAATTTACTAATAATTTTAAGGAATAGTCTATAAAATTTAACTATCTTGTACTTATCATGTAACAGGATATAATTTGAGGCTATCGTTAAGTGGTTAAACTTAAACCTTTTCATACTGGCAAAGTTTATCTTCTCTTAGCACCAGAGTGGAAGAGTAAAATGTCTACTCATTATCTCATTTGACTGCTTCAGATGCTTTCTATTCACATCAAACTCTTAAGCTACAAATCAATGATTCTGATATATATAATGAATCTAAATTCACAAATGGTAGCTGCAATCCTGTCAACTTCCAGCCCAGTACAACACAAATCCAGTTTTTAACCATAAACAATTCAAAATTAAAATTTATAATGGAAATGTCAGCAAGCCATAACTACTACACATGATGGGTTCCAATATACTTCAACCAGGCACAGCAGATGTGCACATTGATAGATTGCTTAGAAAATGAAACCTATCAGAGCTATCCATAAGGAATACCTAAATATGAACATAGCAATGTCAAAGCATTATAGCTGTTAAAGATGTGATATGATAGTTCTTTCTGTAAGGCACTTTCCACTGATTTATAAAGCTATGGTTTTATAATTCTTTAAAAAGGAAAATTTTTCTACATTGATGCATGTAATATTTTCATTGTACATTACATTCCTGACTACAAGGCAATCTTCAAATCCTCTTGCAGACCTGGACATATCTCATCAAAGTTTCTCCAGAAAATCAGCTTGTCATATTTTCATCAGTCTTTAGTGCTTCAGTAGCCTAAGAAGCTCTTTAATAACCAATGATAAAGCTTCTGAGTTAATTCCTTATTCACAAAACTATGCACAAATAGACAAAGTTTCTATAGTCAAAATTCTTGAAATCTCAGGCAGAATGTCCTTGATCTACCTCACAGCATTCATATTCACTCCTGCTGCTCCTCCCCAGTGTGGAGGCGGGGCAGGTGGGAGAAAGGCCTGGATTCCCTTAAAGAATGTGAATACTTTCCTCCTGCCCCTCAGTACCATGGTATTATTTTTATTGAACACAAAATTACTTTTCTTTTTTGCTCTAGATTAACTAAACATCTAAAATGAGTTGACATATGAACTATTAAAATGACTAAAGAGATATAATTCTTTTAAAGTTTTTAGTTAAACTAATTTTTTTTTTTGAGACAGAGCCTCAAGCTGTCACCCTAGATAGAGTGCCTCCACCTCCCAAATAGCTGGGACTACAGGCGCCCACCACAACGCCCAGCCATTTTTTGGTTGCAGCCGTCATTGTTGTTTGCCGAGCCGGGCTGGATTCGAACCTGCCAGCTCAGGGGTACCTGGCTGGCACCTTACCCCCGTGGAACCACAGGCGCCAAGCTGTTAAATTAGTTTTTAATTCTTTAAAAGGCCCAAACAGAGTAAGCTCATTTTCTTTGGTGGTCTTAGTAAAGCTGGAGAATAGAAGGGTATCCTCAACATTTTGGAAAAGATGTTTTTTTTCCCCCCAAATTTCCTTAGATCTTGTCTCGTGCCTTGATTATCTTTATTCAACATTTATTTTCTATATGCCTTAGCAATCCTGTATCCAATTTAAAAAATGATATCACTTGCTTTTTCTTATTGATTTTTAAAAGGATTCTTATCTCATTTCTACAACTTATGAAGGAAATGAGTAATGTACATTATTTCTTTCTATACTTGCCATGTATAGAACAGAGATGGCTGCATGGAAGACACTTGTCAGAATTTGTTGGTTATCATCCTAATATCCATTGTATCTTTTTATTTTTTCTTAGTAATAGAGACATGACATTATTTTTGGTGGTCCAGGTGAACTACTGCTATCTCAACTTTTTTTTTCTTTTTTTTGCTATCTCAAGCTTTTTAAACCTACAATTCAATAATTCAGAATAGAGTTATAAGAAAAAAAATCTCAATTGCAGCTAGGTATGGATAATTTGATGTCAGCCTTAGCTGGTAGTTGAGACTTTTGAAAACCCTTTAAAATCATTTCTATAGTTTCCAGCCCTTCTGTGCATGATCACATTGACATTTATTGCATTTTCTTTCCTTTTTAAAAATTAAATCATAGCTGCATATATTAATGCAATCATGGGATATAATGTGCTGGTTTTATACACACTTTGAAATATTTTCATCAAACTGGTTAACATAGCCTTCACGGCATTGTCTTAGTTAGTGTATTCAGAATTTATATTCTACATTTAGTAAGTTTCACCTGTATCCTTCTAAGATGCACCATAGGTGTTTGTCCCCTCATCCTCTCCTCCCTTGCCCGTTTCCCCATATTCTTGTGCTGTAATTGGGTTATAGCTTTCATATGAAAGCTATAAATTAGTTTCATAGTGGGGCAGAGTACACTGGATATTTTGTCTTCCATTCTTGAGATACTTTGCTAAGAAGAATATTTTCCAACTCCATCCTTGTAAACATGAAAGGGGTAAAGTCTCTATCTTTCCTTAAGGCTGCATAATATTCCATGGTGTACATAAACCACAATTTATTAATCCATTCATGGATTGATGGGCACTTGGACTTTTTCCATGACTTAGCAATTATGAATTGGGCTGCAATAAATATTCTGATACAAATATCTTTGTTGTAATGTGATTTTTTGTCTTCTGGATATATACCTAGTAGAGGAATTATCGGATCAAATGGCAGGTCTATTTTTAGATCTCTAAGTATTCTCCAAACATCTTTCCAAAAGGACCGTATTAGTTTCCATTCCCACCAGCAATGTAGAAGTGTTCCCTTTTCTCCACGTCCACTCCAACATCTCTGGTTTTCAGATTTTGTGATGTGGGCTAATCTAACTAGAGTTAGATGATATCTCAATGTAGTTTTGATTTGCATTTCTCTGATGATTAAGGATGATGAGCATTTTTCATGTGTCTGTAGGCCATGTGCCTGTCTTCTTCAGAGAACTTTCTCTTCAAGTCCCTTGGCCATGCTGAGACAAGATCACTTGTTCTTTTCTTGCTAATACGTTTGAGTTCTCTGTGGATTCTGGTTATTAAACCTTTGTTAGAGACATAACCTGAAAATATCTTCTTCTGAGAGCTGTCTGCTTGCTTTACTTACTGTGTTCTTGGCTGTGCAGAAGCTTTTTGGTTTGATCAGGTCCCAGTAGTGCATTTTTGATGCTGTTTCTATTGCCCCAAGAGTCTTCCTCATAAAATATTCACCCAGGCCTATTTTTTCAAGAGTTTTCCCTATACTTTCTTCTAGTATTATTATAGTTTCATGTCTTAAGTTTAAATCTTTAATCCAGTGAGAGTCTATGTTAGTTAAAGGTGAAAGGTGTGGGTTCAGTTTCAGTCTTCTACAGGTTGCCAGCCAGTTCACCCAGCACCATTGGTTAAATAGGGAATCTTTTCCCCACTGAATGTTTCGAATTGGCTTGTCGAAGATCAAATAACAGTAAGTAGCTGGGTTCAATGTGAAAATTTTTTCTTTTCTTGCCAAGACCAATGAAAAGATACTATTCCAAATACTATTTTAAATCACTTTGTTGCTTTCAATATTCTTTTCTTATCGATATGCTTTTTTATTATATGAAAAATCATTTACAAATGATATGATGCATAAATCTTAAATGCATAGATTGAAGTGTTTTTTTTTTTTTATGTACACAACTGTGAAATCACCACACTTATTAAATTATAAAATGTTTCTCTTAAACTTGAAATTTCCTGGGACTTCCTTATAGTAAATACCTTTAAAGATAATAACTATTCTCATTTCTATCATTACATATTGGCTTTATCCATTTTTTAATTTTATTTAAATAAAATATCATTTACTCTTTAGAGTGAATGATTATTTTCTATTCTATTTAATATAATAATGGGTTACAAATATCTCTGTTTTGTTTAATGTACCAGTTTTACTTTTGTTCTGTCTCACGGTGCAAATCTACTCTAATCCCATGTTGGTGGCTACTACCCAGGTGGCCAAAATTAACACAGTTGGTAAAGGGAATGATCTGACCAAGCAGGTGATAAATGGGTTTTGTATCAGGGTTACTCACCAACCTGAAGGGAAAATAGGACTGATTTCTATTGGTAGATAAGACATAGATGAGCCCTAGCACAAGATAGATGACTGACTGCTAATGATTTCACTGGTAGTGATCTAGGAAAACACGCTATTGAAGAACATTAGCAATTCAGGCATTTGAAAGATAAAGGAAGACATAATCCTATAAACAGTGGAGTTATTTGCTTATTGGTAAGTTGAACTGACTCCTTAGTAGAGGAATAATAAGTTGAAGGCCACTAACAAGCAGTTGTTTGTTGAGTGTGAAAACTTAAGGATTCTTTGGTAGTTTACAAAGAGAGTCTTATTTCCTATAAGAAGGAGTAGACTTCTACAAGAAGTAGAAGAGTCACACGGCTCTGGAAATATATAAATACTCAGTCAACGCATGTGTCTTATGCTAAGGTCAGGGTACTGATAGGAAAAATCTAGAATCCTGAAATATGGGATGAGTGCATCTAAATGAATGCCTCTGAGACATGGGGACACCTTAGTAAGAGCTCAAATTTGCTCCTGTTCAAAGACACTTCAGAGGCCTCCCTTCTACAAGGTAACAGGTGACACTTTGGCTTGGCCTAACTTATTTACAAAATGATAACTAAAGTCTCAGTAAAACCTCTGGGACATGCTGGCTCTGATAAAGGAGAAAAGAGATGATACACTGAAGCAGTTGAAAGAAGTAGTTTTCATGTGCTGACGAGACCCATGGAATACTAGAATTAGAATTTTTCTTATAGCCTTATTGAGATAGAATTAACACTGTAAAATTCACCCACTGTAAGTGTACAATTAGATAGCATTTAGTATATTCACAGAGCTATGCAACAATTATGACAGTATCAATTTTAGAATATTTTCATCGTCCCACAATTTTTAGCTGGGAATGTCGCATATGCATATACAATGGGATATTTTATTTGGCATCAATATTGATACACCCTACAATAAAGATGAATCCTGAAAACAGGGAATTAGACAAAATAAATTAGTTACAAAAGACCACATTCTTGCCCCTCTCCTCCACTATTTACTTTTTGAACCTTATGATTAAAGCAATATTACATTTCCTTTATCCACTTATGAATAGATGGGCACTTAGGCACTTACGTTGATTCCATATCTTTGCAATTGTGAATTCTGCTACAATACGTAAACATAAAATGCACATATTGCTAGGACTACAACTTTAAAGCACTCTATAAAGTCACTATGGGATATATGCTGCTTAGAAGGAGTAAGGGGAAGTATTAGGCATAAGCCTGTAAAGGATCTCCTAGTGTGTGGGTAAAAGCAGAGCATTTTAAATTTGATGCCAAAGAGCTCATAGCATGTCAATTTAGTCTAACACCCATAGACCATCGATCTAAATTTATAATATAGGACACTTTAAGGCTTTCTATATGCTACTTATTCACCTCGAATACTTTCTGTTTTGTTGTGATATGAGTGCCTAGAGTACATAGAGGCTTTTAAAATTTACTCTTTATCCAGGAGGATTAACACAATAATAATGTCTTACTAGTTTCTAGAGAGATATGTGGGAGCCAATATGAACATGAACATGAATAAAAGAATAAGACAAAATGTGCTAGGTGTAACTTCTTTGTCAGGTGAAATTTCTGTTTTCTTAAGAAAGAAGAGTATGCCTCATGCCAGTAAGTGACAGTTACTGTATGCATCTATTTGCTTCTAAAAACTAACCTGTATGCCTTGTTAAAAAATAATAATTCTTTCTTACATTAGGAGCCACAAAAATGTAAATGTCATTGTATATGCTTGTGGATTTAGAAGTGTTCACACAATTTTGTTTACATTTGGTTATCTAGAGTATTTAGCTAAAGATCCCTAATTAAAGTAGACAATTTATATTTGATTTCTCCTTATTTAAGTTAGTTGTGGATATAGATGAGTTTCTAAACATATTGGTTTCCCCTCGAGTTCAGACTAAAGGCTTAATTCTCTCATCATTTAAGTGGACTGTGAATTCACCAAGTTGTGTCAGTTGTGTGAACTTTCTTTATAATGTGCTTCCTCTGGAAGCCCTAACTCAAGTCGTCTGGGTGATGGCAGGTAAACACAATAAAAAAAATGAAACTATCATAATGATACTTGAAGAAATTTTAATTCTCTTCATTTGATTACATGGATATGAATGTTTATAAGTACTGTGTTAATTGAATTTTTATACATACAAAATTAAGATAAAAAAATTTACACTGAGCAAGGCTTATAAGAAAATTCGGTGACCGTTGATGAGTTCTTAACATAGAAAACAATGCTTTACTATATATGTATGTGATTAGAGACAGAAGGAAGGTGGTTATTACTATTCTAACTACCTTTATTGATTAATAATAATTGATAATTATTGGAGTTTAGCAATTGACTATTCAGAAACATTAAAATTTCACTAATCCTTTACAGTTGTGTAGATCTTCAGAACAACTCAACAATACTAGAACAAGATCATGGAAGAAGACTCTAGAATAATTTTATGGTACAACAATGTAATTAAATAAGCAAAAATATATAGACTAACTAACAATGCATTAGAGATGAGTTTATGTTCTAGAAGAATTTTTCTGTGTTTGTTTTTATATGTAACCTTCCATGATTTTTCCAACAATTATAACTTTCTTTAAAAGATTACAAAGAGGTGAGGGTGGTAAATCTGCCAGTAGATTTCTCACCCACTCTGACTGAGGATGTGAATGTTTTATAATTTAGTATGCCACCTAGCCATTAACAATCAGTCATAATTGTCATGAATAATAAAGCCTCTTAAAATTTCTCTTCTGAAGATATACATGCTACATTTTAGTGTTTTGTTACTAGTTAAAGAGGTACATAAAAGTAAAGTATTCTTAAACACAAAATTAGGAATATAGAATGTGCACCATTGGATGCCCAGAGATGGTTATTCAAGTCAACTTATGTCTTACATAGTTGACTTGAATAGTTATCCTATGTCTTACATAGGATTTCCCAGAATAAAGATGCAATTTGTAATAGATATAGTCTGGGACCAAATTTAAGTAGAGCAGAAGTGTTCAAAAAGGAAGAAGGGGATAAGAAAGGAACATAGTTTGATTTTCAAGATACATTATTCTGTTAAACAAGACATTAGGTAATGGTCTGGTATATTTTGCATAAATTTAGGTTTTGTATTTGCCTTTAGAGGGCCTCATTATACGTATCAATAAATACACTGTTAGTATCATTTAATAAATTCATGCTAAGTACGTGAAAGAACCAAGAAACTACTCTCTGCTTTTACTTGTGCTACAGTTTATCTCCACTTATAAGAATAGAGCTCTAACAAACTTTAATATTATTTTGAATCTTATACTTTCCATTCCAAAAACCCTTTCATAACTTTATATTTCTGATAAAAAAGGATCCATTAGACTTTCATACTCTAGTCTACCACCTTCTATAAAATCTCAGTATCAAATTAGCTCCCTTCATCCATCAACTTCCTTCATAAAGCTTTACCTTCAGTTACCTACAAGCTCTTTCTCACTCTGCAATGTACTGGCATTTGTACCTGGAATGCTTTTTCCTCTCTAATGTCTAACTTTGTAGATTTCTTAGTATTTGGTTTAACTGTCCCCCCCTTGGAGTAGTCTCCTAAGACTACCATGCCTAACATAGATACCTTTTCTTACCTTGTCATTCTCTCCAAGGCAGGGTCCAGATATACATATGTCTCACTGTCAATGCAGGTACATTGCTTGGAAAAGAGTCTAGTACTTAGTAACATGAATGAATTAATTTAAAATAACATTGGCAAATCCATGTTGTTTTGTACAGGAAGATAGAATAAATATTCTATTTTTTATTTATTCCTATTTGAAAGTCAGCTTTGCATACTTATCCTCAGCCTGTTTGGTTTCAATTCTTAGAAAGTAATTCTATTGATTTGTTCTTCCATTGGCTTTTCCTTGTGGCTTCTTATATTTATATTCACAATAATGTTGAATTTACTGCTTCATTCTTATTTTTTGCCTTATTGATCTAAGAAAATAGAATATATTTTCCCCATTATTAAAACCATGATTTGTTCATGGTTACCGTGATTTAATAATAGTATACATTTATGAATTTCATTAATTA
>CAUYON010139223.1:0-13740 GCA_963573935.1 Arctocebus calabarensis
GTCCCAGCTACTTGGGAGGTGGAGGCAGGAGACTCGCTTGAGCCCAGGAATTGGAGGTTGCTGTGAGCTGTGATGCCACAGCACTCTATCCAGGGTGACAGCTTGAGGCTCTGTCTCAAAAAAAAAAAAAAAAAAAAAAAAGAAAGGATGAAAAATTCTAATTAAAACATGCTGTCATTTAATTAAAAATCATGCAATTGAAAATTATCCTCCCCTGATGGTTTTCCCGAGTCAGAGAAGTCTCTTTCCTTTGACCTTTTCCATGGTAGCACTTTATGCTATTCTGGTTACTACCAGCAGTACAGGCTAAACAATAACCCAAAGTTCGACTCTCTGGCCTCATCCTTAGACACCTACTTTTGGCTGCTGAGAGAATTGAGGTTGGCTGTATCTGGGGAAGGGAGCATGAAGATTAGAGGTGGGGGTGGGAAATAAGATACCTGTTTCACTTACACAGAGTTGAAAACTGAGTCATGGGGCCACAGGATACAAAGGTAAAGTGTCCAAAGTATTTCCAGATTTCTTTGATTGAGAAGAGTTTTGCTTTCCCTTTTCTTTTCAGGCTACATGCCCCCCACCCCCACCAAGTGCTACAGGCCCCCATTCAAGTGAGTGTGCTTCAGTTGGTGAAATCGGCCCTAGCTCAGATTCTTCCCTCCTTGTACTATTTCTTTATTGCATAGATGAAAGGAGAAATGCATTTCTCTTACCACCTGCCAGCCACCTGAGGGCAATTTGAGCATGATAACATGGGGCCAGTGTGCAGCAGTCCATGAAAGAATTGAGTCATGAAAGCAGAGAACATAGTTATTACTCTGTGGAACTTTAATCCGTGTGCAAAAATTCATTAAACACTTTGGGAGATTTGGATAAAAAGTCCTAAGTGAATATTAGACATTCATTTCATTGTCATCGTTGTCTCACTTTACCATAGAAACATTTTATTGATTGGTTCAAATTCCCATGACTCCAGTTTCACATGAGGTCGTGGACTTCTCAATAGAAAAATGTTTAGTAGCGTCAGTAGGTCTGAAATTTCAGAGTGTTAGGCGAGGTACTCAGCTACAGCATGATCTAATAAGATTGGACTGTCAAAACAAGAAGCACCAGTCTGTGGTCAGAAGGTTTTTAAGAAGGAAATGTTAGGGCTCTGCTGTTAGAACCTCATAAAGATCGTAAAACATACAGGCTGGAAGCCGATTTCTCACTCATTTCTACTTCAATTGGTGGGACCTCCTAGATAAACTGAAGACACTGAAGCAGAGTGAGGTGTAATTAAATAGAAACAATAGAGGGTATCTTTGTGTTGGGAAACTCTGATCATTTGTGTAATTAGTGAGATAATGCTTCGGAAAATACTTGAAACATTTTGCTGGGATCCTCAAGGGCCCTGGGAGACACTGGCTCCAAAATGTCAAAATAGAGAAAATGTGTAACTCAGACTGGAGTCAGAAGGAAATTCCATCCCCATCCTAGCAGCTGGGAGATTTGGGGCAAGTGATTTAACTTTTTTGCTCTTTAGTTTTTTCATCTCCAAAATGAGGGTTAGATCACTATAGGATTGTCATGAGGATTAAAAGAAATAATGTGTGGCAAATGCTTGGAAGAGTGCCTAGCGTGTGAACGCCCAATCAGTGACCAAGATTGCTATTAGGTAAAAGGGAAGGGGGTGATTGCTTTTTGTTTTGTGTGTTCAAAATAAAGACCAATGTTATAGTTTTCCGTGACTCCATTTAAATCCCTAGTTACTTTTAAGCCCATTTCATACATCTTGTATATACCTACATCTTGTATATATCTCATCCATTTTCCAGTATTTTCTTTCTCTCTTAGCCAACACCATTCTACTGACGCTCAAGATCAAATGGGAATAAGAGTTTAGGTTGACCCGGGACCATGGCCCTGTCTCTGTGATCGGTTTCGGCCCCATAGACCTCATTTTTCCCCCTGTTTATTTCTTGAAGAGTGTAATGTTTGCATCATACTTGCTGCTGAATCACAGTGTAACGATTAACAAGATATGTTATGAAATGCCTTATGTTTGTGAACACTTGTAATAAAACATTAATAAAGAATATGGTTTACTGCTGAATGTATATAAGGGGAAAAACCCAGTGCTAATGGTGATCTCACTTTTCTTATGTCAGGTAATTACTACCACTGAAACTTGATTGGTTTTTTATCAGATAAATTGGGGATCAAAGTTACCCAGTGGTAATCGGTGCTTTCGAGGTCTCTTTGTGTAACTTGGGAGGAGATTTTGTTCCAGGGACCCTGCTGAGGTCCCGCTCTTACCCACTAGCGCAGGACTTTGATCCGTGCACCCACAGCTAGAAGCAGAACCGGTTAATTTCTTTGCTCTACCAAATAATAGAAACCATGAGGAAAACCACTCTTCTCAAGTCTGGATGGAAGTAGACATCAAATAAGAATGCTCTCTGCTCGAGCCTTTATTTCATTTAAAACTTAGAATCTCTGCAGAAGTCTGAGGAAAAAAAAAAAACCACACACACTGATGTTTACTTTTCCTATAAAATCTTCAAAGAAGAGAATCTTACATTCACCTTGGACTTTCAAAACATAGAAATTGAAAACATTTCATTTGCTCTAACATAGTTTATGATGTCACTAGAAATTCTTGATAAAGTTGTCAGCATGAGTATGCCATTCAATTAATAAATCATGCTTTATTCATGGTAAATTGTGCAATAGGTCAGCATTTCCCCTTTGTTTCCTGTAAATTGCAACTTTTCTGGTGATTAGCATTTTAAAGTCTTTTCCTGATGAAGGAATTGTCAGCTGAAATCATCAGGGATTTCCCCTTAACTATTTTGGAAGAAATCTGAAGAATTTAATGTGTTGCTTGGAAATTAAGACATTTGGAATAATTCATGTTAGCCTAAATGGTGAAATCAAGAATCAAGAAATCAGTGTATTTCTTGAGAATAAGATAATGATAGGGTCACAGAAGGAAAAACTTTAATGAATTCTTTAAAACTTTTAATAAACCTTAATTTCTCTGTTCTATGCTTTTCAAAAAAAATTATTTGTTATATTTTAGGAAGCAAACTGAAATAGAAACATTAAAATAACATTTCAGATATTTGAGAAGTGGTTTTTAAGTGTAATTTCTTGAAGTATGTGGGGTTAACAGAAACCTTTTTATAAATCCATGTTGCATCTAAGTATCACCCGAACAAGGGTGGCAGGCTGGCTGGTGGAAAGCTGACAGGCCAAGGCAAAAGGCAAGAAAGAGATCTGTTTCGAGTGCAAGGGGTAAGGAACGTGCTTTCTGCCCCGTGGCAAGAATGGGGTAAAGTGAGCTGGAGATAGCTGGCTGGTGTGATCAGGAGTGAGGGGCCTGTTCGAAAAGAGTGGTCAGAAAAAGCCTCTCAGAGGACATGGCCTTTCAGCTGGACTAGAAGGAACCAGCGTGGATAGAGCACAGAGGAAGCTCAGCAAGTACACAGAAAAGAAAACAGCACACACAAAGGCCCAGGGCTAGAGCGCACTTGGTGATCAGATTCAGCTGTAGCAGAGGGGAGATTAGGGATGAGTTCCTAAAGGTAAAAGAGGCAGCTCTGAAAAAGTCAATCACAGGGAGAAAAAGTTAATAGTTGGATTTACTTACTGTCGTAGAATGATCCCAGTTCTACAAATGGCATGTGGAAAACACTTTAAAGCAGTAGTCAGGGCCTGTGTGCCAAATCTGAATACAGCTGCAAGCTCCAAATTTGTATTCGATGACAGCCTTACTCTCGGTAACTCTTAGACAGAGAAGGACCTCACCACTTGCCAGCTATGCCTCTTTTGGTGTCAATTTCCAAATAAACAACACACAGAAGCAAAGGAAAAGTGCCCTTAAGATCACTTATCCTAGCAGGTTGCAATGGCTCCTGCTTGTAATTCCAGCACTTTGTGTGGCTGAGGCTGGAAGATTGCTTGAGACCAGCCTGGACAACATAGCAAGGTCCTGTCTAAAAAATAACACACACACACCCCCCCCCCCGCCCCGCCAACGAAATTTTTTTTTTAATTAACTGAGTGTGGTGGCATGCTTCTGTAGTCCCAGTTACCTGTTAGGCTAAGGCAGGAGGATTACTTGAGCCCAAAAGTTTGGTGCAGCAGTGAACTATGATCAGGCCTCTGCACGAGAAACTTGGGTGACAGAACAAGACCTTGCCTCTTAAAAAAAAAAAAAAATTGCTCATCTGTAACTTTTCTTCTCCATCCACCCTTGACCCAAACATATGTATTACACAGGCCCCAATAGTTTCCTTATACCCCATGTTTCTCTGTGGACAAAAGTGTGCCACTGTTCAGCCTGGTGACAAAGAAGGGGGGAAAAATACCCAAGTTTTACTTTTCTTTTCTCAAACAGATAAGAGAAATTGGCTTTATGGAACAAAATGAAAAAGCAAAGAGAGCCACACTGATAGCTCTGAGATTCACTCTGTCAGCCATTACAACCAGGTAGCAGCAGAAAGCTACTGATGCTTGTTTACTCTCCTCTTCCAATTAACCAAGACCTCCAGGGCAGCCCTGTGTGAGCAACATTAGGCTGTGTGCTTCCAGGATAGTTATTTAGAATAATGGAAAGTGAAAAAGATTGGCATGTGGTATTCAAAGACCAGTAATGAAATAGGGCTGCAAACATGCAGGGATGTGGGTTGGATGGATGTAGGAAATGATTTGTTCAAACTCATTTAGCCACTACAAGGAAAGTCTTTAATGCCTAAGTGGTATCTAAGAAGCAGGCCATTGCCACCCTGCTGTTAAAAGCTTATACAAATCCCATAAATCAATAATGTGCTTTTTAGGTTTGCAGTTACCTTTCAGGGAGCCTTGTGTTTTTAGGCACTTGACTACTCCCTGAAAGCAATCAAGCCAGGTGATGGCAGTCACTTCATTCTCTCTTTTTTACACCTCTGGAAGTGGGGCAGTGCTGTTTAGGGACCTGCAGGCTTTCCTACAGTTCATTCATTGTGCACCGTGCCTGTGCAGTGCGCCAGCTGTGGGCAATACAGCAAATTATGTAAGATACTGGATGGTGTCCAGATAGGGAGATGGGCAAGACATGGAAAGTCCTAGGAGAGCAAAGCTGATTCCGCTGAGGAAGGTAGGGGTTCCACAAGGGCCTCAGAGATGTAACTAGACTCACACTGAAGACAGAATTAAGCACAGACTCACGTGAGCCAAGACTGACACACAAAATGAACAATGCATAGTGTGTTTCTTCATCACTGTCTTTTCTTTTGTGACTAGAATCTTTTTTTCTTTGTTTCATGTATGTGTTGGGAACATACAGAAGGGGAGTTACGGGGATAGAGGGACAGGACCGGGAGAGGAGGAGGAAATGTGGGGCTCCCAGCTGGGTAGCGTATGAGCTTTAGCAGTGGGAAGACCTGGGTGGGCCTTAGGCAGTTCCTTACCACAGAGCCAGGTGTCCACAGCAGCAATGTGGGACACCTCCTATTTGGGTTGCTCAGAGGATGAAATAAGATGCAATGGAGCATAGTTACAGGCTGGGCTTCCAGATCACACTGCCTTCTTGTATTAGCTAAGTAATTATGTACACCAAAATGTCAGTGCTCTTATCTGTAAAATGGAAATAATAGAATCTCCCTCATGGGCTTGTGAGCATTCAGTTAGCTAATTCGTGAAAAGTGCTTATTAGGGCACCGTCGGGTACATGGTGGGCAGTAAATGTTAGCTTCCTCCTCCTTCATGATCACATACAATAGACCCTTGCTGAAGGTTAGTTTCTTTCCCCAATGGCTATGTTAGAATTTGCAGTCTTAAGTCCCCTGGTGATTTATTCAGTGTAACTGTACTAAGAGAACGCTGTGCTGAGAGAAAGGGTGACCTTTTCCGCAGTTCTTGGAAGGGCCTTCCATTTAGACTTCACCACATGTATTTTCCATTGTTGGTAGCCTTATTCTTGCCAAATGCTTGATAATACAAATGCCATCGCCAGGTAAACAAGGGTGCCTTCATCTTAGATTCCTATCTCCTGATCTGAGGTCGTTTCTACCTTCAACAGTATGCGCTTAAGTTCAGTACAGCACTCCTCAGAACAACTCAGCTTATCCTATAAGCTTAGTGTTGGAGAAAGCACATAGCCCAAGGCCTTACTCTCAAACAGCCAACTGCCTTCTGGGAAATAGAACTTATGGAAAACAATTAGGCAACAATATAAAGAAAGTATACAAGGTACAAAGTCTATTCTAAGTACTCTGACATTGGCAGTAAGTGCATTGGTCATCCAAGGGAGGGAGAGGAAGCTGGAATTTTTAGGGGAAGCATCAGACTTTAGGAACTGTGTTATGACTAGCCAGCATGTCTTAGAATAACTGCTGTTTTTGATTTCACATCAGCCCTCCACCTTCCCAGCAAACCTAAAAGATGATTCCATTCCATCTTGGGAAAAATAAGACTATTTTTTGAAACCATGGTTCTCAAAAGATCCCTTTTTTAAATACCTCTACTCTCCTCCATGCATTGAAATTCTTCCCTACCAAATTGCATTTACACATAATAATTTTTATCTTCCATGTTTTATTAACCAAAGATAGTTGCCCATCAGAGACAGTGTAGCAATACTGTTATCTAACTCCAGTTTATAGAAAGACTAGGATGTTAAATTTATTAATTATGAATTTAAGATATAAACTCTTGTTAATATCATGTAGGTATGTGCATCTGAAAATATGCAAAAGCCAGGCCAGGTGCAGTGGCTCATTCCTGTAACACTTTGGGAGGCCCAGGCAGGTGGATTGCTTGAGCTCAGGAGTTCAAGACCAGCCTAAGCAAAAGTGAGACCGATCTCTAAAAATACCCAGGCATGGGGGTGGCACTTGTGGCTCAGTGAGTAGGGCACCGGCCCCATTTACCAAGGGTGGTGGGTTCGAACCCTGCCCTGACCAAACTGCAACAAAAAAATAGATGGGCATTGTGGTGAGCACCTGTAGTCCCAGCTACTTGGGAGGCTGAGGCAAGAGAATCACCTAAGCCCAAGACCTGGAGGTAATGACAAATCAACTTTCTACAAAATCAGAGGACAAAGAGAATTCCAGAAAAAGCACCACCAGTTACCAGTAAGAAGATAAGATGCTGGGCTGTGCCTGGTAGGTCATGCATGTAATCTTAGGACTTTTGGAGGCCAAAGCAGGAAGGATCACTTGGGTCCAGGAGTTCAAGACCAGCCTAGCAATATAGTGAAATTCCATCTCAATTTTAAAAAACAACAAAAAGAATATGATGTTTAACCTTAAAAAAAGAAATGAAAACAAAACAACTTCTACCTATCAAATTGGGAGAGATGTACACTTTTTATAATACTCAGTGTCATAGAGTATATGAGGAAGTAGGCATTTTAAAAAAGTATAAGAGTATACCAAAAAAATCTTGGCAGGCAATTTGGCAAAATCATTTGCATTTAAAATGCACTTACCATTTACTACTACATATAACAGTAGTAAATAATTTATCCAACACATATGAGATCCACACATAGAACCAAAGATGTGTATATGGTGATGTTTATTGCTACATCTGTTCTATCAATCAAAATCTAAAAGCTTCTGATCAAGGTGAAATAATAGGGACCACACTTAACCTGTCACCTGAAACAATGACAAAAAATAAAGAAAATACATGAAACAACAGCAATATGCATGACCTTGACATCAGATATGAAAAAGCAATGTTCTTTGAAGACAAGAAATAGATGAGTCCTGTGATTGCTCCAACTTACCCCCTAGAGAGAGATTCCAGGACAAGGTACAAGGAGGGGACTGAGACAGAGCGCTGAGGTCTCCCCAATTAGGAGTCATGGGAAGCCGTGACAGCTAGACTGAAGTAGAGAGACATACAAAGAGAAAAGGCTGGAAATCTGAGTAGGCCTCCCATGACTAGTTGACTGCTGGTGAGCACATGCATGGGAGGAAACTGCCCAGTGCCAAGGAAGCAGCATCTGGAAGAGCAGAGAGAACAGTACCTGGAGCTCACACAGGCAGTAGTGCCTGTTCTCAATAGCCAGAAAGGAAAGAAAAAATTAAATTCAGAGGTATTAAAGTCATACTTCAATAGTGGAGAAAAATTAACCATAGATTAAACACTGCTCTGGTCAATCTAAACAAAGCTTGAAAATAAAATCCAAAAGAATCAAACTGTTTTCAATTAATTTAGCCACACCTTAGAAAAAACACAAAAGTGTTTAGGACAAAAATAAACAGCACATTGTCTAGCTTCTAATAAATTACTGTGCAGGCTTGGCATGGTAGCTCATGCCTGCATTTTGGGAGGCTGAAGTGGGAGGATCACTTCAGGCCAAGAGTTCAAGTGCAGCCTGAGCAATATAGCAAGACTCCATCTCTTCAAAACAGAAAAATTAGCCAGGTGTGGTGACATAGGCCTGTAGTCCCAGACACTTGGGAGGCTGAGGCAGGAGAATCGCTTGAGCCCAGGAGTTAAAGCCTGCAATGAGCTATGATCTTACCACTCTACTCCAGCCTGAGTGACAGAGTGAGACCCTGTCTCTAAAAAAACAACACACATATACATATATATGTACACACACATATGTATTTTAAAGATTCAAATTAAACTTACAGAGATGAAATCCACAGTAGCAGAAATTTTTAAAAAGATAAAACACACACGGGATGACGTTAATGGAGATTTAGACATTGCAGAAAAAGAGACTCATAAACTGGATAATAAAGCAATAAAAACTAACTAAAATGAAACAAGAAAAAAATGACCAAAGAATGAACAGAGCATCAGTGAACTGTGGAACAATATGAAGGGGTCAAATATATATATTATTAAAGTCTCCAAAAGAGAGGTTAAAGAAAAAAGGAGACTAAAAAATCATTTAAAGACATAATAATTGCTGAAATTTTTCCAAATTTGATGAAAGTTAGGAACCCACAGATCCAAATTCAATGATCCACCCCCCAGAAGAAACAAAAAACCTACACCAAGTCCTGGTGTTATAATCAAATTGCTTAAAAGTGGTAATAAGGAGAAAAACTTAAAAGCAACCAGAGGGTGAAAAGACACATGACATAGAAAACAACAAATTAAAAATTGAAAGCGGATTTCTCAAAAAATGATACAAGGTAGGAGAGAGTGAAGTAAAATATTTAAGGTACTGAAAGAATAAAACCCCATCAATCTGTATTCTATATGAGTAAAAATACTCTTTTATAAAAAAGGAAGAGATAAAGACTTTCTCACACATCCAAACATAGAAGAATTCATCACCTGCAAACCTGCATTGTAAGAAGTGTTAAAGGAAATCCTCAAGAAGAAAGAAAATGATACCAAACACAAACCTGGTACTACGCAAAGAAATAAGGAGAATCATAAATGCTAACTACATGGGCCTATAGAAAGATATTCTTTCCTTCTTACTATTTTAACCTTTTCAATCATTGAGTTTTGCAACTAAAAACGGTAACAATGTTTATATCCTATTTGGAAGTAAAATGTCACAGCATAAAGGCAATGAGGGCAAAGATGGGATAATCCTGTTTTAAGGCTCAGACTTCCGGCTTTATGATAAATTCTACCAAATATTTAAGGAAGAAGTAATACCAATTCTATAGAAACTCTGACAGAGAACTAAAGGCACAGAAAATGCTACCCAGCACATGACCCTGATGCCAAAGCCAGGCAGAGTTATTACAGGAAAAGAAAACTGCAAACCAATACTCTTCCTAAACACAGATGCAAAAATTCTAAACAAAACTTTAGCAAACGGAATCTAAATACATATTGAAAAGATAATACATTATGACCACATGAGGTTTATGCCAATCATGTAAGGTTGATTCAACAATAAAAACTGATTAGTATAACTCACCATATTAACAGACCAAAAAAAGAAAAATCATATGATTATCTCAATAGATGCAGAGAAGGCTTTTGGCAAAATCCAGTATTGATTCTTTATTTAAAAAAAAAAAACTGTCAACAAATTAAGAATAAAAAGATGCTTCTTAAATCTAATAATGGCATCTATGAAAAACCTCTAGCTAACATTATACTTTATGGTGAAAAACTGAAAGCAGGTCTCTTAAGGAAACAAAGCAAGGATGTTTACTCTGACCACTTTGATTTAGCATTGTACTAGGGGGCTCAAACAATGACAATAAAGCGAGAAAAGCAATAAAGGCATCCATTAGAAAGGAAGTAGTAAAACTTGCACATGATGTGATCATCTGTGCCAAAAATTTAATTAAATTCTGTTTTAAAAAGCTACTAGAACTAATAAGTGAGTTTAACAAATTTGCAAAATTCAAGATCAATAAACAATATTTCTACATACTAGCAACGAACAGAAATTGAAAATTTTTAAATATTTTATAATGTCAAAATATGAAATACCTATGGATATTTCTGACAAAAAGATGTACAAGAACTCTATTCTGAATACTGTGAAATATCACTGAGAAAAATCAAAGAAGATCTAAGTAAATGCAGAGATACACCACTCTAAAGAGTCAGCAGACTCAGTGTAGGTACTTAAGATAGCAGTTCTCACCAAATTGATCTGTTGATTCAAAGAAACCGGAACAAAAATCCTAGCAGGGGTCCTGACTTTTTTTTTTTTTTTTTTTTGCAGCTATTAGCAAGATTATTCTGAAATTCCACTAGGCATGGCAGCTCCTACCTATAATCCTAGCACTCTAGAAGGCCCAGGAGGATGGATTGCTTGAGCTCAGGAGTTCAAGACCAGCCTGAGCAAGACTGTGTTCCTACTAAAAATAGAAAAAACTAGCAGGTCATGGTGGCGGATGCCTATAGTCCCAGCTACTCAAGAGGCTGAGGCAAGAAGATTGCTGATTCCAGTGAGGTTGGCTGCTGCCTTGGCATTGTAACCTGAGGCAACAGAGTTAGACTCTATTTCAAAAAAAAAGATGATTCTGAAATTCATATGGAAATACAAAGGACCTAGAGCAACCAAAATAACTTTGAAAAAGAAGGATAGAGTTGAAGAACTTATGAGTTATGAAGAGTTCAAGACTAACTTCAAGAGTTATGAAGCTATAGTAACCCAAGGCAAATAAGATAGTGGTAAGATAGACAGCAGTGAAACAGATCAGTGGAACAGAGTGAAGTCCAGAAACAGACCTATTCATAGGCAGATAATTTTCCAAAATGTGAAAAAACAGATCTGTAGTTTTCCACAAATATTCTGTAAGAAAATGTTAGCTTTTTCAACAAATGGTTCTATAACAGTTGAATATTCATATAGTCAGAAATTAAACTTTGAACCATATCTCATTGCATATTTAAAAATTAGCTCAGGCTCAGCGCCTATAGCTCAGTGGCTAGGGCCGCAGCCACATACACTAGGGCTGATGTATTCGAACCCAGCCCAGGCCTGCTAAACAACAATGACAACTACAACAAAAAAATAGCCAGGCATTGTGGCAGGTACCTATAGTCCCAGCTACTTGGGAGACTGAGGCAAGAGAATTGCTTAAGCCCAAGAGTTTGAGGTTACTGTGAGCTGTGAAACCACAGCACTCTACCAAGAGCAAAATAGTGAGACTCTATCTCCAAAAAAAAAAAAAATTAACTTAGAATGAGTCATATATACAAACCTATAGAAGACCTAGAAGAAAACATAGGAGAAACTAAGACATTGGTTTAGGCAAAGACTGACACCAAAAGAGCAACCCTTTAAAAAAATTATAATTTAGATTTCACCAAAAATAAAAACTTCTGGTTTTCAAAAGATACTTCTAGGAAAATGAAAGGCCAAATGACAGACTGGAAAATGTTATTTTCAAATCACACATCTAATGAAGGACTTGTATCCATGATAGAAAAAGAACTCTCAAAACTCAATAATAAGAAAATAATACAGGCTCGGCACCCGTAGCTCAATGGCCAGCCACATACACCGAGGCTGGCAGGTTCGAAAAACAATGACAGCTGCAACAAAAAAAAATAGCCAGGGGTTTTGGAGGGCACCTATAGTTCCAGCTACTTGTGAGGCGAAGAGAATCACTTAAGCCCAAGGGTTTGATGTTGCTGTGAGCTGCAACGCCACAGTACTCAAACAAAGGTGACATAGTGAGACTCTCTCAAAAAAAAAAGAAAGAAAAGGAAAGGAAAATAATCCAAAAAATGGAAAAAGAATTTAAAAATACACAGCAAAAATGAATGAAAATTACTGAAGTGAGCAGACATTAAAAGAAAATATATAGGTGTGTTTAACAATGCTCAACCTCTTTAGTCATTAGGAAAATGCAGGCAAAAACTGCAATATAATAGAACTTCACAAGTGTTAGAATGACTAAAGTTAAAAAAAAAAAGTAATAGCAACAAAAAAGACTGACCATACCAAGTGTTGGCAAGAATATCAATGCCTATTAAAGCTCCATTGTCATATTTTAAAGACCTTGAAAAAATAATGCTTCGTTTTGTTTGGAACCAGAAAAACCTCGAATAGCCAAGACACTACTTACAAATAAAAACAAGACAGGAGGGATCACGCTACCAGACCTGAGACCGTACTATCAATCGATAGTGATCAAAGCAGCATGGTACTGGCACAAAAACAGAGAGGTGGATGTCTGGAACAGAATAGAGAACCAAGAGATAAACCCAAATACTTACTGCTATTTGATCTTTGACAAGCCAGTTAAAAACATTCAGTGGGGAAAAGACTCCCTATTTAGCTAATGGTGCTGGGAATCCTGGCTGGCGACCTGTAGAAGACTGAAATTGAACCCACACCTTTCACCACTAATGAAGATAGACTCACACTGGATTAAAGATTTAAACATAAGACATGAAACTATAAAAATTCTAGAAGAAAGTGCGGGGAACATTCTTAAAAGTATCGGCCTGGGCGAATACTTCATGAGGAGGACCCCCAAAACAATGGAAGCAATATCAAAAATACACGACTGGGATCTGATGAAACTAAAAAGCTTCTGCACTGCCAAGAACATAGTAAATATCACTAGCAGACAGCCCTCAGAATGGGAGAAAATATTTTCAAGTTATGCCTCTGACAAAGGCTTAATAACCAGAATCCATAGAGAACTCCAACGTATTTGCAAGAAAAGAGCAAGAGATCCCATCTCAGGATGGACAAAAGATCTGAAAAGAAACCTCTCTAAAGAAGACAAGTGCACAGCCTTCAAACACGTGAAGAAAAACTCATTATCCTTAATCATCAGAGAAATGTAAATCAAAACTACCTTGAGATATTATCTAACTCCAGTAAAATTAGCCCACATGATGAAATCTCAAAACCAGAGATGTTGGCTTGGATGTGGAGAAAAGGGAACACTTCTAAATTGCTGGTGGGAATGTAAACTAATACATCCATTTTGGAAAGACGTTTGGAGAATACTCAAAGATCTAAAAATAGACTTGCCATTTGACCCTATAATTCCTTTACTGGGTATATACCTAGATGACCCAAAGTCACAGTACAACAAAGATATCTGTATCAGAATGTTTATTGGAGCCCAATTCATAATTACTAAGTCATGGAAAAAGCCCAAGAGCCCATTGATCCACGAATGGATTAATAAGCTGTGGTACATGTATACCATGGAATATTACACAGCCTTAAAGAAAGATGGTGTCTTTTCCTCTTTCATATTTACATGGATGGAGCTGGAACATGTTCTCCTTACCAAGGTATCTCTAGAATGGAAGAAAAAGCATCCAATGTATACACCTCTAATGTGAGACAAATTCTTT
>CAUYON010139227.1:0-20259 GCA_963573935.1 Arctocebus calabarensis
TGGTTTGCAACAGCTTCTGTGGTTAAGATCTATATTTCAAACACAGCAATCCTCTCAATCGCTGTGTATAACCAGCTGCCCATCCACTCCAATAGTTCACATGGGGAAAGATCCAGAGCTCTCACCCTCTCACCTGCTGACCGGGGAGAGATGGGCTACAGAACCATCTCCACTGCCATCTTCCAGCACTCTCTCAGTTTAAATCTTAAGTTTTTATTTTGCTGAGATCATCTTTTTTCTTATCAATTTGCTTTACCTCTTTCTATATTAAGAGACGTAGGTTGGGCAAGGAGGCTCATGTCTATAATCCTAGCACTCTGGGAGGCCGAGGTGAAAGGATCCCTAGAGTTTAGTAATTTGACACCAGCCTAAACAAGAGCTAGACTCTGTCTCTAAAAGAGAAAAAGTAGCCAGCTGTTTCAGTGGGCACCTGTAGTCCCAGTTACTGGGGAGGTTGAGGCAGAAGGATTGTTTGAGCCCAGGAGTTTGGGGTTGCTATGAGCTAGGCTGACACCAGGTCATTTGAGCCTGGGCAGCAGAGCGAGGCTCTGTCTCAAAACAACCAACCAACCAACCAAAAAACAAAACAAAATATAAAAAGAACATATATTTATATATTTAAGCTCCATGAGGCAAAGATTATTGCTTCTTACATGCTTTCTTATAACCATAGTTCCAAAACTCTCCCTGGCATATATCAAGTATTTGCAAAAAGCCTCAAAATTTTTATTCAATAAATTAATAAATCTGAAAATACAATTCCATAAACAGAATAATGGCAAAGATGTCTTATGGATAAGAATGATAGTTGAATATTCAAATCTTATGATATTGACTATTGAATTTCAATGCCCCCATTCGAATTCAAGTCATACTCACTGTCAGTCAGTACATTGCAAGTTTTTAGCTATTTCTTGAGACATGTAAGTGGTTTATTATTGCTGATGGAATGTTTTCAAATAGTAGGTACCACATAGGTGGTCAATGTGATAAAAGAACCTAACTAAATTCTGAGAAAGAAAATAGAGAGGGCACACAAACTTTAATCATATTTTATTTAGAACTGACTATATTCAAAGAGCACACTTGGTTAGATTCTTTTACAAAAGGGTTTAAGTAACAAATTAAAAATCAGTATTTCAGGCATCGCCTGTAGCTTAAAGGAGTAGGGTGCTGGCCCCATACACCGGAGATGGCAGGTTCAAACCCAGCCATGGCCAAAAACTGCAAAAAAAAAAATCAGTATTTCCTTCTTTAAGCGACTGAAAACATGAGAGAAAATAACAAAATGTCTACATTTTTATTTATTTATTTATTTATTTATTTATTTATTTATTTATTTATTTATTTATTTATTCAATTTTTATTGTTTGGCATTCGTTGAGGGTACAAACAGTTAGGTTACACTGATTGCATGTTAGGTAAAATCCCTTTTATAATTGTGTCCCACCCTTATGAGGTATTTATTCGATTGAAAGATATAGATAGAAACTTACAGTTTCTAGATTACAATGTAATATAGAAAATACATCTGTAAGTATTTAAAAGTAGACTGTATTAGTCAGGGTGCAGCCTGAAAGACAGAAAAGACTACATAGCTTCCTAACAGAAGGAATTTTTTATAGGAGTAGGTTATCCCAGTGAAAGAAAAGCTAAGAAGCCAATTCATGAGACAATTCAGAGATTATCAACCAAAGAGAACTGGTCTCACCCCAGACCAGGACAATCAGCTGGAATCGAAAGCACAGAGGGAGGGTCCGTTCTGTCAAGCTGAGTCTGTATTACAGACACGGCCTCTGCTGGTGCTGGAGATGTCCTGGGAAGGAGAAAGATGGGGAGAGATACCCTGTATTTCCCCCTCATCTTACCTTCTACTAGTGTCTCTCATAGTCTTAACTGACCCAGAAATCAGAGGCCGAGGGAATTTGGCAAATATTCTCTGAACTACAGAGCAAAGTGGAAGGAGCCTAGGAAAGCATCTGAGAGTATGCTGGCAATGGACAAGGAGTCTTTTTTTTTTTTTCTGCCAAACCACTTTTATGCTATGATGATGTATATGACTCATTAACAAAATAATCTTTGGTTATACATTCTGAAATTTTATTTTATTTTTAAGTAAATTTATTTCAGATTTATGTGAGGAACAAACAACCAGGTCAAAATATTTGATTTTGTTAGGTAGAGTCCCTCTTGTGGTTATGTCCCATATGCAAAAGGTGTGCCACACCCCTCACCTGGTGCAGATTCAGTAAGAACACTCCAACCCCCTCTCCTTCCTCTCCTTCATTACCCCTCCCCCCAACTTGAATGGAAATGAGTTTTTCTCCTATGTGGGCATGCATCACATCATCTACTGGCTTCATATTAGTATTGAGTACATTGGATACTTGCTTTTCTATTCTTGTGATACTTTACTAAGAAGAATGTGTTTCAACTCCATCCAGGATATTATAAAAGAATAATTCTTTATTTTGTATGAAACCAGAAAAAACCCTGCATAGGCAATGCAATTCTCAGTAATAAAAATAAAGCTGGAGGCATCACCTTACTCAACTTTAGGCTATATTACAAGTCCATAGTAATTAAAACAGCATGGTATTGGCACAGAAATAGAGACATAGACATTTGGAACAGAATAAAAAACTATGAGATGAAACTAACATCTTATAGCCACCTAATCTTTGATAAACCAAACAAGAACATATGCTGGCAAAAAGAATCCCCCCTATTCAACAAATGGTGCTGAGAGAACTGGATATCCACATGTAAAAGACTGAAATTGGACCCACACTTCTCACCACTTATAAAAATTGATTCAAGATGGATGAAAGACTTAAATCTAAGGCATGAAACAATAAAAATCCTCAAAGAAAACACTTGAAGATATTTGCCTCAGAAAAGATTTTATGAAGAAGACTTCCATGGCAATTACAACAACAAAAATGAATTTCAATTAAATGTATTAAATTTGATTAATAATTAAACTGAAAAGCTTCTGTACAGCTAAGGAGACAACAACCAAAGCAAATAGGCAACCTTCAGAATGGGAAAAGATATTTGCATGTTATGAAACAGATAAAGGCTTGATAACTAGGATCTACAGAGAACTCAAATTAATCAATAACAACAAAAAAAGTGCCCACAATCCCACAGATCACTGGGCCAGAGACATGAATGGACATAGATTCTTAATCGTCCAGTGAGCAGAGTTCAGAGATTTGGGAAAGATTTTGAGCATTATCAGGCAAGAGGTTCTCATTCAGTATAAAGTTAGGAAAAAAGCTATCCAGGGGAAGTATAGCGGTAAGTAGGTAGAAGGAGCAAGTCAAGTGTGGAGACAAGGCAATGTGCTGTAGAAATGCATGTGGTGGAGGATGGAAGAGAAGTTCAATGGAAAGCAGTAGAAGAGAGATGCCGAAGCTGGTGCAGTTATGTCTATGTACTTTCTACTATCAGATAACTGTTAGCCAAGAAAACAAAGTATCTTTCAGATAATTAATTTTTTAATCCTAAATAACCTAAAATTGATATCTTTAAGATTTATCAATTCTTCATCATATGTTATCCCAGTCTAATGAATACGACTCTCTAAATGTAGAATTTTTTAATCTTCAAAACAGACATCAGGAATCCTTATTCCAGAAAACCTTAATGTTAAGTGTGACATCCTAGGGAGTCATGCTAATAGTGATGGTAAATTTGATCCACTTGGAGAGGTTCTAGCAAAGTAAGATTTTGGTAACACTGTGTGGCACTAATTTGTCCAGAGATGGTATGGAAACATGAATCACCATCTTTGTTGGTGTCTTAAAATTGGTGAGAATCTAGTCTGAATAAAAAGAAATAAACATTTTTCTCTACTTCATTTGTAGGACTGTAAATAGCCCACCGTCCTGGACCTGGTGTGCCTGGGCTTGAAGGTGGACCCTGTGATCCATGACTGGTGGTCGTATTTTTTTGACCTTGACCAAGAAGGTCTAATATGATAGGCTTGTCCTGATTCCTGCTTTTTGTTCCAATTTTTCACTGGTGTGATAACTGGAAAAGACTAATATGAAATGTAAAACTCTTTTCTCCTGGCCTTATGTCCCATTTCTTCACCATTCAGAACTTACTCTTGTGGACTGCTACACTCTTTGAAGCTCTCCACATATAACATGTCTTTGTGCTTTTATCGCCTGTTCCACTTTCTCTAACTCTTTCTTGTCTGGGAAGCATCTATGAATAATTCTTCTTTCAAATTGCATACTACATATTTTGTTTCCCTGAACATAAGATTTAAGTTTGGTCCTCTGTGCCACAACAACAACCCCTGTTAGCCTTTGTCACCTTTGTTAAAACTCACTTCCTACAGTATTATAATGGTTTCATTGTCAATCCCTACCTGTCTTTAGAGTTCCCAAAGGGCTCGGACTATGCCTCATTGCCTTTACATCTTACAGTCAAAGTCTATGTGTTAAATTCTCAATAAACATTTGTTGGATTTGACTGAGTCTGGTCTTGATTTCTACCTCTACCAGTAAAAATGTAGGAATGCTTGTTTGACAACACAACAGGTATCAAATTATAACAGTGTCTCAAGATTCTTCCTGCTCTTAAGGTCAGATCAAGGTTAGGGAGACACACCTAAATCATACCTGAATTCTTCACATGCTCTTGAACTTTAAAAGAAATGGATTTATAATTTTCTTGGAGACAGAGAAAGGCAATAGGAATGGGGGAGGAGGTGTACCTAATCATTATATTAGTTTCTGTACCTTGAACACACAGCAGATCTACCTTACTTTGAATCTTGCCACAGTTTCACCAAGAAAAATTTTGTGTATTTTATGACCAAGGCTATATTGTTTCTTAAAATTTATTTTGTTATTAAATTGAAAAATAATAATTGTGTATATTTATGGGGCACAAGTGATGTTATGATTTATGAATATGATATAGAATAATTAATTCAGGTTAATTAACATACCATCACCTCTAATCCTTATGATTTTCTGTGATGAGAACTTTTGAAATTTACTTTTTAGTGATTTTGAAACATAACACAACATTATTAACTGTATTCACCACTCTATGTAATAGATCTCAAAAAGAAGCCTAGATGAGCCTATCCTGTCTTAGACTTTGTACCCTTGACCATCACTTCCCCATTTTCCTCTACCCCCTGCCTCTGTAACCACCATTCTATTCTCTGCTTCTGTGAGTGTGATTGTTTTAGATTCAATGTTTATGGACATGTAGTATTTGTCTTTCTGTGCCTGGCTTACTTCAGTTAGCATAATGTCTATTAGGTTCATTGATATTTTTGTAAATTACAAGATTTCCTTCTTTTATGGCTAAATAGTATTTTTTTGTGTATAGGTACCCCAATGTCTTTATCCATTTATCTGTTGATAGACAGGTTGATTCTATAACTTGGCTATTGTGAGTAGTTCTGTGTGATCATGGAAATGCTTATAATAACTCAATGTACTTAAATACTAATGAAATGCATGGCTTGATTATTATAAATACATAAAGCCTCAAAGTCTGAAGGAATATTGGAGATCAGCTAGATCAACCAGATGTTTGCTGCCAAAACTTAACGTGCAATAATGAAGTGGCTATTTTATGGATGTTGAACTTCTGGTTATAACGATAGCTGATTTTTGTTGAATTCTTATGATAACCACATCCTTTTCTAAGTACTTTACTTGTAAGAATTAATTTAATCTTTATAAATCCCATAAGATGGAGACTAACATTATGTACATTTTACAGGAATGGAGCCCTGAAGGGGTTGAGTAAAAATCCCAAGGATATAGAGCTCATAAGTACTAAATCTATGATTCATATAAATAGCCTGAACCTACAACCTGAGGTCCTAGTGACGAAGGAATGGTTCTTCTCACTACATTTCTGATAACATAGTATACTTCGTTAAGTAGGTCTTGCCACAGGAACTCACCGATTTAACATACATTTATCTTATGCCATCTTTACATCAGGCCCTATAAGATCTGGGACTTTAATTTACAGTGAGACAAGCCCTTTCCTTTAGGAACTTATAGTGTTGTGAGGAAAAAGTAAATTAAAGTCTGATCCATGGTGCTCAAGAAATATTTGGTGAATAAATTAATAACTGCCAAGGAAGTGGCAATTTAAGACTTGAGGCAGGTGGTCATTGGAAAACACTTCCTGGAAATCAGCTAGATGAACATAATAACTGGAGGGGTTTTCTATGAAGAGGTAATAATAAGGGAGAAAGTCTAGAAATATGAATCAACCTCAGACACTCCAGGATAAAGGCATCATATGAGGAAGTGATAAAAACAAGTGGAACAGAGTCTGAGATGAGGCTGGAAACAAGGCCGGGGGCTCAGTGTGAAGGGCTTTGGATGTTAAGCTATGAACTGTGAACTATAGCGTGACAGTCTTGAGAACCACTTAAGGTTTGAAGTCAGCCAGTGACATGATCAAAATGGCATTTTAGAAAGGTCACTCTAGCAACCACGAGGAGAGGAGATTAAAGGGTCCAGACTGCACAGAACAAGAGCAAAGTAGAAGAAAAAGGGAAGAGACTGTGGAAAGTACAGAAAGAGAGGATGCACTTGGATGGAGGGCGCAGGCTTACTTACTCAATCCTACTTTCTCTGCTCACATAATACATCACATATTTTCATAACATTGCATCTACTTTACCATACAACTTCGTTTTTGTGACTCTTTCTTCTATAATAGTACATAACATGTTCTTAATGAGTTTTTTTGTTTTTTTGCATAAATGAAAGAATACCTTGATGACACAGTAAATGTGGGGGAAAAAAAAAAAACAGGAGATGCAAAATGACTCTCAACATTTCTGGCCAGGACAACAGGGTACCATACCTTCAGATGGACAGAAGAGGACGTTCCAGAGGAAGGAGGATGCTGTGGTTTGGATATGGTTTTCTGCCCCTGTTAGAATTTCTGTGTAAGGTTGATCACCAGTGCGGCAGTGTAGAGAGATGGAATCTCAGGGGAGGTGTTTGGCCCCTGGGTATGGACCCTTCACCACTGCCTTGGTACTATTCTCACTGGTGAGTGTCCTCACTCTCCTGGGAGATGAGAGACTGGATTAGTTTTGTGGAGATGGATTGGTTCCCAAGAGTGTGGCTTCTTTTAAAGGCAGGATGTCCCTCAGGTTTCCCTTTCTTCACTTCTTCCCAGTGCCCATTTCCCCTTGGACTTCTCCGCCATGTTCTGACACAGCCAGCAAGTCCTCAACAGAAGCCGCGCAGATATCCACTCCAAGTTCTTATGCAGCCTGCGGAGCCATGAACTGAATAAACCTCTTTCCTTCTGTGTTGGCCTCAGGCATTCCTTTACAGCAACACAGAACAGATTAACGCAGATGAAGGGTTGAGTGTAGGCAAAGATTCTGCTAATTCATTAGAGAACTCATCAGAATGACGTAACAACATGGATCTGAGGCCAGAGTGAAAGTGGTATGTGGAAATAAGTTTAGCCTAACCGCTGTGTCATTTTGCATGAATTTGAGAGAAAATACTCTGTGTGTATCCAAAGGGCTGGTATTATTAATAGTTAATGAAAGAAGTGCCTTAACATTCTGCAGTGAACTATCAACATCCCAGGGTATAGTGGCTGAGCTCATAGGTTAATTTGAGATTCATAATAAAATCAACTCTTGTCTGGAAGAGAAAAGAACTTTTGAGAATAATCCTCAGTATTCTACGAGGAATGATAAACCAGTAACACAAAGGTGATGGTGGACTTTTTCTTCAGTGACCACTGTTAATCCATTAGCAATTTAATTCCTCTAAAAGGTAACTAGTTTAAAACACTTAAGGCTGTCATCTTTTATCAGTGCTCATCACAGTCTATCAATCATTGTCAAAAATTGTCAATCACAGACAAATGAGGGCATTTAGAACTAATGGAAAAGAACTTTTTGTCCTCATGTTTTTCATAACCTTAAAATTACATGCAAAAGAATATAACTTAGACTCCATTCTCTGTCATTGTTGACTTTAGGTGACCTTAGAGATAGTCAATGTGTATTTTACATACATAGAGCTAGATTTGTTTAATGTCTCATGTTTTAAGATGTTGGAAGCAGGTGTAGTGGAAGAATTACTGAAACAAGAGACATGAGGTCTGGGTTCTACTCTCTACTTCACAGTCACACCCGGCCAAAAGCAATTCTTTACCTGCTCTGAGAGCTGGGTTGCCTATTTTCCACAACAGGTAAATAATATCTTACCTGCCTAGTGAGGGGATTAGAAAAATGATCTCACATGTTTTTCCATAATAAACCATTTGGAAGTTTACTACCATAGTTTTTTGAAATGTAGTTGAAATGCAAAAATGCCCCTAATATTAAAACAAAATAAAAAAAGGAGACTCAAACTATTTCTTTAGACATATTTCCTCTAAAGCATGCACCTCTACCCTCTATATTTTGCCCTAAGATATTTTTAATTTCCTGCCTCAGTCCTTTTAGTTTTTAGAAAAGCTAAATGAGAAGAGTCACTGGGGGTCCCTAGAATTTCTGGTTGAGGTCAACTGTGGCAATTGTGAGTACAGCAGTGGTATCTTCCTTTGGTGAAATGGGAAAAACACCAGAAAACCTGCTTTTACTTCTTCCCTGTATACTACCCTGCAGTTCTGGGTTATAGCTCATTGTCATGTTTCACAAATACTGTGTATGCTTTTTTTGCAGTTTGTATCCCTTAAATTTGAGATCTTCCTTCCTGTGAAATTAGTAATAGGTAAGTTAAAACCTAACTGCTGCTTGATACACCTCTAATATTTTACTACAATCTTATTTTCAATACGATTCTCCTCGCTCCACTTTTTGTATCTACCTTTTCTATGTCCTTCCAATTTCTGTCTATGGATTTTTTTTTTAAATTCTTAGTTAAGAAAACAGCCATTTTCTCTCCATTCAGGAAAATCCAAAAGTAATCTAAACATTTTCTTTGGGAAATTAATAAACAATTCAAATTCCTACCAATAGGAAAAGTTGACTCCACAAGGAAAACTTAAACCATTTATTTAATCATTATTTGAGGGGCTGCTTTGAGTCAAAAACTCAGTTATAGCTCTTAAGGCTCCTATAATCAATAGACTCATCTTTTTCTTTAATTTCAACAACTAATTATTTGTTGCTCTTTCTTCCTTTTTACAAAAAAAAAAAAAGGGTGGAAAGGAATGCCTTTAGGGTTGACCTAGCTCTGACAAAACAAGTGGAAATAAATGAGCAATGTTTCTAGAAACTGCACAAACGGAGCTCACTATTTCCCTCCTTTTTCTTTTGAAGTTTTCTAAGACATTCAAAAGTACAGGTCACTTCACACTTCATTGGACAAATGCCCTGTCGACCCAGGGAGAATTTAACTCTTAAACTCAAGGAGGCAGAAATCAGGGTAGCAAAGGTGTTATTTGAAAATAATAAATTAGTTTTATGAATTGGTATTAAAATTTAAAATCTCCCTTTATAGTTAAAACATACAAATATATGTGTGTTAGAATTATTATTGACAAAAAATTTGGAGGAAAATATAAATAATTTCAAAACAGTTTGATATTTTATTTTAGCCTACTTATTCTTATTAATTCCTGAGACATTGAAAGCCTCATATTAATCTAAAATTTAAAAAAAGAACTCTGATCTGCTATGAATAAAATTGAAAATAAAGTTGAGGTTAACAAAAGAAATACGGTGGAATTTAGCTTACGCTTTGCAAAACTGCTTAAAGATAAAAATGAAAACGTTTTGAAGGTAATTTAATAAATTGTCTAATTTTCTTAGAAAAACGTGAAATAAGGTAACATTCCTTTGTTGCTTTCTAGAAAATTTTGTTAAACATGTGCTTTGGAAAACATTCCTCAAATCATGCTTTCCTGAAAACTCCACAACAATCACCAATCAGCAACAAGGAAGATTTCTGCCACAGAATGTGGGCTTTTCCCCACACACCCAGCTGGGGACACCAGCAGGATGTCCCCTAATTTGAGCCTGACACTGTCTCCGGGTAGATAGATCAGATCCACAGGTGTGGGTTCAGTCCCTAAAACTGCCCCTCTTCCCAGGCACCAGTCACAATTCTGAGCCTCGGAAGCTTTTGACTGACTGGCTTCAAGTTGGGGTTCCCACTACCTCCTCCTTCTTTGGGTTGATTAATTTGCTGGAACAACTCACAGAGCTTGTGGAAACAATTTATTGGTTTATCATAAGCAGCATTACAAAGGATACAGAGAGATGTGTGAGGTGAGGGGCAGGGGAAAGGGGTGCGGAGCTTTCATCCCTCCCCGGATGCACCACCCTCCAGGAACCTCCTGTGTTCCGCTCTCTGGAAGGTCCCCCAACCCAGTTCTCATGGGTTTTAATGGAGACTCCATTACATATGCCACAAAGAAATGTTATTGGACCAAAAGAGCACGATCTGAAACCAGCAAGGTGGCTGAGCACAGTGGTGCATGCCTGTAATCCTAACACCCTGGAAGGCTGAGACAGGAAGATTGCTTGAGCTCAGGAATTGGAGACCAGGCTGAGCAAGAGCCAGACCCCTTCTCTTCTAAACATAGAAAGCTAACTGGGCTTTGTGGTGGGCGCCTGTAAGCCCAGCTACTAAGGAAGCCGAGGCAAGAGGATCGCTTGAACCCGAGAATTTGAGGTGGTTGTGGGCTGTGATGACACCATGGCACTCAACCCAGCTTGACAGAGTGAGACTATCCCCTCTTCCTCCTCTCTCTGTGCAACATTCCTCCCTCCAGGGTAGGAGGCAGAACACTCTCTGGCATGAGGGCTTTGGCTCCATCATCATATTAGAAGCCTGCCTTCAGCAGGGGAAAGGAGAACAGGAGTTCAGAAAATGCAATCCTGTTTCCCAAGAGACCTGCTCCTGTGGCCTAAAGCACCACAACAGTATAACAAGGACTGCGGAGCTATGAGCCAGGATCCATGGATGAAAACTATACATACATACATATATATGTATATATATATAATATTACACCATCACAGAAGATAAGTAACTCTAAATTGGGGCCATAATTTTTGGTATTATAAATAATGTTATTACAGATATAATTTTATTTGTATCATCTTGAAGGTAATATAGGCCAGTCAACATTAAATGCGACTTAAGTGTATTTTATGTTTGTTATTTGTGACAAAAGAGATAGCTTACATGCCAAATTTTGCTATAAGTACTTTAAAATGTAATGGAACCAGACACTGATTCTCTGGAGACTTCATCCATCACTTTCACCACTCTGACTCATAAAGAGTCAAAATTAATGAAGGCAAAATGAAATAGAGGATAAAATATGCAGCATTCTTGTCTGCTTTGCTTTATTTTTAGCATTATATTTTGTCATCACTTTATTTTAAAATATAATATACACAATTACATACTTTCTCTTTGTTGCCGCACTCCAAAGTACTTTGTAGTTGTTAATCGTTTGATTCTTGCGCATCCCCTATTAGAAGGAAAGTGAGGAAGATCAAAGTGAAGTGATTTAACCACAAAGGAGAATAAATTTCATTATGATATTTTTTATGGAAGACATAAAGCATATCAATTATATCAAGTGGTATTCATTTCAGATTTCAGAATCCACACCAGTTATTTCCAGAGAGAAAAATTTACCATTAAACATTGTTAACCATGTAGTGAAGAAGTGAAAAGGCATCAAGGGAATTGTAAGTAATCACCGAGTTTAACCCCAAGAGGCAGCTTTTATCCTTAGGACCTATCCTGTCCCTAAGGTGTTCCTTAGGGACAAAGGGAAGAGGTGGTATTATTAAAACTTGAGTCTGGGAGAAGAATCCCCCAAAGCTGTAAGTCAGTCCTTTGAGGAGGATGTGTCACTTATGTGGTGTGGATGTCACTGAACTAGAAGGGGAAACCTATGGAGCTGGGAGCCTATCTTCTGAAGAGGGGGCATCAGCCAATTGTTACTTCTATATTTGGGGGGTTAATGAAGTTATTTTAGAGAGTTATTTTAGGGACAACTGAAAACTAGACTTAGATATTGCTACCACAACCAACTGTCATTGTCAGGATGAAGAAGTGTTGCCGGGTATTGCTGAGAGACACTGAAAGCAAAGAGCAAGTAAACAGGAAAGAATGATCCCCTTCTTTTTGTTCTTTCCCCTTTAGGTTCCCTCTAGCACCTATGATTTCTAGTTTAACAGAGAGCACGTTAGTAAGAAAGATATATCGTTTGTGAAGTATAAGGAGGATAGGTGGCAAACATAACAGACTGTACCTTGAAAACCAGCACATGGATATCTAATGGTTATGGGCATGCGTCATGAGAATGTCTAACAAAAGTGAACAGAACCTGTGGTTTACTGCCAATTCTTTTTCTCCTGGCTGAATGTAAGTCCAACTCAGACACATGTGCATGTGTGCAAGCAGGGGCTTCAAGGAACAGATCAGAAAGCCTAAGGCTCAAGAAAACTTACAATGCATAAAGATAGAAATAAGAAGTAAAATTAGTTAGTTGAGGAATAAATTTAAGATAAGTAAGGTGTGGCAGGATGTGACAGATTGTAAAATAGTATTTTTCAAAATTAAGAGCAACATTTCCAGTTTCATATTCTCTTTCAGAATTTTGCTGCCTCCATCAAGAGGTACACTTCATTTTTCCTCCCACAGAAATTGGGTTAGTCTTTATGGCTATCATGATGAACAGAGTGTGGAGTAATTCACATTGAGTGTCTCTAAAGACAAGGTTGCAGTAGATATAGCTTCTGCTTTGACCATCTATCTTGGATTACTAGCCTTTGAATCTGGTCGCCATGTTGTATGGCTAGTCAAGCCATATTGAGGAGTTAGATACAGGTGGTCTGGCCAACAGCCCCCATAAAATTCTCAGATTATTGTGAGTATTAACTTTTAGGCGTATAATTGGGCAAACTTGTGGATGACTGTAGCTGCTAGCCTTTGAGCTACCTCCATTGATGTTGAGTGGGACAATGATGAGTTTTCTCTCTTGAGCTGGCCCAACTTGTAGGCTCCTGAGAAAATCTACAGTAATTGTAACATATTTTGATACTAGGAGTTGTGTGCTACTATAATAAAACTTAAAACTAGCTATGGGACCAGGTAGTAGATGGACATCAGAAGAACTTTGAAGATAATGTTAAGTTTAAAAGGCTTTTATTAACAAAAATCTGATTGTCCCTATAGAGACTATCAGTAAGAGTTTAAACAAAAGTGACAAAAATGACAATTGGAAATTGGAAGTAAGAGAATTCTTGTTGTGTAGTGACAGAGGTTTAGCAACACTGTTGTCTGAGTTAACATGAATAGAAAATATATCTGATAAATAGTACATATCAGATATAGCTAAGGTTTCCAGGCAAAATAGTGAAATTCTACCTAGCTTCTTTCTGCTGTCAATAAAATGGGAGATGAGAACTAGAGATGAGGGAGGAATTTAATCATTCAGTTTTCAAGCAAAATTTTGAGAAAATCCCTAGGATCCCAGACTTGCTGAGTTGAAAAATAAGACCATTTCTCATACCGAAAGATGGGTTTTTCAAATTTAGATTTTTCAGAACAAACATCAAATCAAAGGTGGGACTGTAAGTTTATTTGTTAAAACCTCAGAAAAATGTATGGCTATACTTCTGAGAGCATTTTAGTCAGAAAAAGGGCCCACTGAGCATCAGAAAGGTGTTTCTCACAGATCTTTTTCCATGAAATATTGTAATAGTAGAGTTTCTAAAAATCTTCAGGACACTGTGTGTCAGAAAGCTTTACAGAAAGCCCTATAGAGAGAAAGGTTTATCTGCAAGAGATTTGTAAACGTGTCTTTTGTGTAATGGAGTAAACTTCAGTAATAATCATAAGATGATCACAAGGTTTTAAAGAGAAGTTTACTAGTAGATATACTGCCAACTTAAACTAAAAAAGAAAAACAGGGAATAAAAAGATGTCATTAAATCCCCATATTGCTATGGGTAGGACAGAGGTGGAGGAAACTACTTGTTTGAAATATCTAGATACTTTTTTTTTTATTAAATCATAGCTGTGTACATTAATGCAATCATGAGGTACAATGTGCTGGTTTCATACACAATCTGAAATAGTTTCATCAAACTGTTTAACATAGCCTTCATGGCATTTTCTTAGTTATTGTGTTAAGACATTTACATTCTCCATTTAATAAGTTTTGCCTGTACCCTTCTAAGATGCACCGTAGGTGTTGTCCCACCAATTACCCTCCCTCCATCCATTCTCCCCCCTTCTCTCCCCTCCCTTATCCCTCTCCCCATATTATTGTGCTATAATTGGGTTATAGCCTTCATATGAAAGGTATAGATTAGTTTCATAGTAAGGCTGAGTACATTGGATACTTTTTCTTCCATTCTTGAGTTACTTTGCTAAGAAGAATATGTTCCAGCTCCATCCATGTAAACATGAAAGATGTAAAGTCTCCATCTTTCTTTGAGGCTGCATAATATTCCATGGTGTACCTATACCACAATACATTAATCCATTCATGGGTTGATGGGCACTTGGGCTTCTTCCATGACTTAGCAATTATGAATTGGGCTGCAATAAATATTCTACTTTTGATAGAAAATGAAAGATGTCCCAAAAGGCAGAACCAAAAGTCCAAATGGCAGACCCAAAAGCCATGAGGGATCATTTCCAGGTAGCCCTAACCCAGGAGCTAACAATATGTATCTAGCTAGATTTTAGAATTTTGAGGACTAGTAACTGCTATGGGCCTCCCAGATCCACATTTTAATGTTGTTTATAGTGCATGTCTATATCTATCTCACAGGTGTATGTTGGATGTGGGAGAGAGGAGATATCACTTTGGTCCATAGGTCTTCAGATTGAGGAGATCTGCACTCAAAAGTTTACATTGGAAGGAATGTACCCAAAGAAACTTATCTGTATTTTGACTTAAGGTAGAAAAAGAGACCCTGGCACTTGAGCCTAAGCCTGATTCTATAATGACATTTCACGGGCTTCTTGAAAGAAGAAGAAGTGCTTAGGTGCTTCTTGAAAAAAGATGATGGTAATTATATGCATGTGTGAAATGCAAGTGGACTGGAAGATCGAATTTTCCAAAAATAGTCATGTTGCCAGACACAGGGTCAGCTGCCCACCACCCAAGAACTAAGCATAAGAGGCAAGTGTTGGTGAAGGAAAGGTGGTTGAACAAGTGCCAGAAGCCTGAGGAGATGGTGGACTATTGTCTCAAACACCTTCTCATCTCTTCTGCCAACTGAGAAACTTATAAATGAAAGGGATCTACCAAGTCATCATAACCTACTGCATGGTCATCACCAAACAGTAGGTTACCTGGGGGATCTAGCTATCCATTGACCTATTCCAGACTCTTGATCTGTTTGTCTCAAAGTCCTTTTCTGATCTTGTGTTCCACAGCACACAATAGATTAATTCTAAATTTTAAAGACCCAACAAGCCAAAAGCATATTGGAAACAAAATGGCTTCCGTTTAACCAGCCTAGCAATCTAGCCTGCACGGCCCTTGTGGTGCACTTATACTCACAGCAGTATTTTCAGTTCCGACTAATCTTTCAGATCATTTTCTTTTCTCCACCAAGAGGTAAAAAATGTTCCCTCCTAGTAAAATTGGGCAGGTCTTCATGGATGCTTCTGTGAATAGATGCAGTGGAAGTGATGCTACATGATTTCTGATCTCTTTCTTGTGATACTTTCCCTCAGAACCCAGCCTTCCTGTCATGAAAAGCCTAGGCCACTGGGGAGGCACTGTGGCTGACAGCTTTAGCAAAATTCCTGACAGCAAACATTCACCTGCAAGCTTTCAGCCTCTAATGTTAAACCATCACAGCTGAAGGTGGAAGAATCACAGGTGAGCTATTAATGCTAACTCCTGCTCAATTTTCAGATTTGCCAGCAAAATACAAATGATCATAGAGTTTGAAGCTGCTGTGTTTTGGGCTGGTTCGTTTCATAGCCATACTAGGACAATGGTCACAGAGGAAGTGTTGTTAGCATGTGCTTAGTATTTGCAGAAATTGCTAAAGTAGAACAAAATGAGTTAAGATAAAAGAAAGGAAAAGGTGAGAATTCAAAGGATGGTATGACATCAAATGCACAAGTGGGTTGATCCCCCATACAAGATTTAGGACATTTTTTTCTCTGAGAATGGGGAGGAAAGAGGGATGACAATACAAAGATAGATGAGGAATAGGAAATAGTTTTAAAAGACACATCTTTTTTTTAGATATAAGGTTTATGGAACACTGAAAACCTCTAACTCTTAAGAAACTACATTTAAATCTATTTCACATACTTTATTCACGATGATAAATATTACTTACCCTTTCAGCTTTATAATGTTCCTGGTCTACTGCATATTTTAATTCAAATTTTTAATGTTTTTTTTTAAAGGCTAAGTAAGATAAGTATAGTTTGCTTTAAAAGGCAAAAAAACTTTGAAGTAGTCCACCCCAAATTAATCATCATGCCCCCTTTTCTCATATTTCTTTCCTTAATGGTTTAGAGATGAGCAGTCACATTACCATTATGTATGAATACTACTAAGCGTAAATAAGTGGGACAGGTTGCCCTGCAAACAAATTTCATTAAAGTACCTAGATTAACACATTTTAAAGGTCTCTTTAATGAATCTTTGTCCTTGTGATTCAACATAAGCAAGAGTAGGGCAAACCAAGTTGTAGGATTTTATATTTCCATCTCTAGCTTCAAACAATTAAGGGAGTTATAAATAAGCTCTACTATCTTTATCCCACTCAAAAATAATGAATGAGCCATCCTCATGAATCACAAGCCTATCGCATCAAGCCATCACAATCCCAAGATCATGAAAGCAAGACTTTAAACCAGCATTACATTTTGGAATAAATCATGGACTTGGTAACTATTTCAGAATTGTAAATGTTATGATTTTTAGAGTTACAGCATAATTCATATATCAAACCATGGCATCTATGAACCCCATCAGAGAATCACTTGAGCTTTTCCAATTTTTAGAGCAAACCATCGTGAGTTCAGGTTTTTTTTTTTTTTAATTACTTTAAAAAGTGATCAAACACAAACATTTGGAGACGTTAAAAGATGAATTTTGTAATAAAGATTATATCAATAAACAAATATAACTAGAAAGACAATTGTGATTCACAATGTAGCAATAATTAGATTATTGCTGAAACGAAGGATTGCTTTTAGATTTTATTAGCAGAAGATAACAAGGGATAATAAAATAATTCAAAAGAGAGATTTGCCAGCCTCATAGAGATTTTTATTTCTTTTCTGAGAGGGGAAGGTGGATATAGACATGCAATTGGATTAATAAATGTTAAAGATATGCCTCTTCTAATAATTGTCTATTATATATTAATAAAGAATACCTTTTTGTAAACTGTATATTATTATCATGCTTTCTATAACATATTGTTATTAATAAAGGGTCTATGTTCAAAAGCATTATTGTAGGATACTATAACCACCTTCTAAAATATAGCATGATAAAGGCAGCAAATAGTCTCTTACTCTGATTTGAACTTGCAGCTACAATGTTAGTTACAATCTTCTCATTTCTTCACATCTATGATATCAGGGGGAAATGCAGATTGCAATACTTTGCAAAACTATTGCTTTGTTTTGCTTTTTGAGAATTAGCGTTTTCAGTAGGCATTCTAGATGGTTAATTTTCAGCCCTTCTAATGAAATAAGAAGGTAACATACACAGCATACATGTATCAGACACTATGTTCATCTAATTTGAGATCTCAAGTAAATTAATACTAGCAAGATTACAGCAGTTAGAATCAGAATGTGGGAGATACATTAACTATTTGTTACAAAGGTTAGGTCTGGTTTCTCACTGAGTCCACTTTTGGATTCTCCTACACAGAGCTTCAGGGTGCACAAATCTTTTATATATTTAAAAACTGAATACATTTAGATCCCACAAGATGCCTAGATCCTAAGGCACTATGTGTACAGCACTGTTAGGTTGACTCCTTCCCTGAAAGAAACAAAAATATTTCCCTGCAGAACAAAAGGTCTTGAAAATTCAATGAAATTAATGGAACATTTCAATAAAGTGTCTTAGAATAGTCATAGATAGTGAGTTTTCCATACAAAATATAGCAAAACTAGACAACTTATTTATGTTTCATAAAAGTATGCTTTGCTTTCCTTCTAAAAAAAAAGGTGTAGCAATAAGAATTCAAACACAAAATAGAAAACCAGAACTAGATTTAGCATTTAATATAATTTATAGGAAACCCTATTTAAAGGAGCATTCTATAACTTTACCTATTTCAACCTTTCTTTTCAATTTCTACTTCTGAACTACTTCAGCTCCAAGTTCCATTTGTTATTACTTACTGCCTTTACTTTCTTTACAATATCAACCTTTTGTCTCTTTCTGATAAAAAAAATCTAAATAAGAACATTACATTGCTGCCACAAAAACAAGTGTGTGTGTGGGCATGTGAGTACGCGTGTACCCACATACACACACACTGAATCATGATACTCTCAGAATTCCCAACTTATTTATAATTCATTTTCTTACTATAACTGGTAATTTTATTATCATAGAATACAAATAGACCATAATACATCTTCCCAATTCCAAAGCAGCTGGCAGTGTATTTTCTGCAGAATTGATAGTTCTAACTTAACTGTTAACATAGTGCAGAAAGAAGAATTTTTTTACATGAATTCTACTATGAATAGAAAGACTCAAAAAGAAATAATTTGTAGCCAATATCATATCTGACAAAAAAAGTTAGCAAATGGATCATAACTAAAATTTGAGGAGTTTAGTTTTGTAGGAAAAAAAATACAATAACTATATCAAACATATACTGGGCTTGCAGCATTTCATCTTTCTTTGCTCATAAGTTGGTTACTACATTGATTAGAGAAAAAAACAAGCATACATAAACTTGTAAGACTACATAATGTTTAAATGACCAAAAGCTGCAGAAGTCCTCATAGTCTGTGGCAAAAAATTCAATCACTACCCATCTTGCAATAGTTTTTTATTTTTTCTTATTATTCTTATTGTTGTTGCTTAGAAATGAAAAAAAAAAAAAAAACCTTAGAGATTTCATTCAGTTTGGCGAGCTTTGAATAACCTTGCTGTACCAAATACGAAACAAAAATGAGAGATTACAAAAATGACAAGAATACAATCCTTGCCCTCTTTCCTACAGCCCTTGTCTCTCTTATATTACCTGGCTCACTAAGAGCCTGGAAGTTTTTCAAAATAATTGGAATATATCAGCACCTATAATCAACCTTCTGTGTAGTCAGCAAAAAAAATTAATAAAAATGTGTGGGGGGATTTCTGTCATGGGTTAACATTTTAGTGGTAGGGGACATGAAATAAACCTAACTAAATAAACTATATTGTATGTAAAAATTCTAGAAAGGGATAAGTGAGATGGAAAATAAGAAGCATCATGGGAGAAATCAAGACAATGGAGACAGAAGTGAGTGTGAGAAGTGGATTGTAGACTTACGTAGATTGGTGAAGGTGGGTAAGACTTATCAAGAAGTTTGCATTCAAGCAAACCCTTGAAAGAGGCGAGAAAGAGGTGGATTTCAGTTGCTGATCAAGTTTGTTGCAGATTGAGAAAACAGCCAGGAACAAGGCTCTAAGGAGGGACCGCTGTTGATGTGTTGATGAGCAGAGTGACATAGATCTTACATTTTAAATGTATCGCTCTGGTTGTTGTGCTGAAAGTCAAGGATAAAAAGCAAAATGGTAGTTTAGACCAAAATGGTATCAGTTGTTGGTATAAGGAAGTTGACCGACTTCTTTGCGGCCCCCTGGATTTCACACCATCCATGTTGGGAGACCATCCTGTGCTTACTGGAGGGCTGACAACATATTAAATTATATTCTGCTTTTGTGAACATATTTGTATTTGCAGAGTTCTACATTTACGCATTTTTAGTAAGTAGAAAGCCATTACCAATGATAGTCAGTTTTTCACTGAATATTGTTAATACTGTCTTTTGATATAGCATTATCGGGCGGCTCCTGTGGCTCAGCGAGTAGGGCGCCGGCTCCATATACCGAAGGTGGCGGGTTCAAGCCCGGCCTTGGCCGAACTGCAAAACAAAAAAATACCTGGGCGCTGTGGCGGGCGCCTGTAGTCCCAGCTACTAGGGAGGCTGAGGCAAGAGAATCGCTTAAGCCCAAGAGCTGGAGGTTGCTGTGAGTAGTGTGACGCCACGGCACTCTACCCAGGGCGATAAAGTGAGACTCTGT
>CAUYON010139228.1:0-10169 GCA_963573935.1 Arctocebus calabarensis
GGACTACAGGCGCCTGCCACAACGCCGGCCATTTTTTTGGTTGCAGCCGTCATTGTTGTTTGGCGGGCCCGGGGGCTGGATTCGAACCCGCCAGCTCAGGTGTACATGGCTGGTGCCTTAGCCCGTTGAGCCACAGGCGCCTAGCCAATATTACTCAATCTTGTTGCACATACCACCTCTTCTCAATAGGAAATTATTAACCTGAAGCCACTTGGACATCTAAGACTTTGTAGGAAGGAAAAATAAGAGTTAGGAGCTATCCCCAAATAGCTTGGCTGGTGTATTTTTTTTCCTTTTTGTATTTCAAAGTATATTATGTTGAATTCTTGTAAGTATTTTAGGTTATAGTCACTGTTTGTGCCTTCGGTATGCTGGCATGGGGGAAAATTATTACAGGAAATGTGAAGCACACACAGAAGTGGAAGGAATGGTGAATAGATCTGCAAGTGCCGTCACCCAGCTCCGTAGCTGTCCTCCAAGGGCCATTCCTGTCTCATCTACCTTCCCGCCCACCTTCACTGGATTAACTGTGCACAAAGGCAAGACCTATTTCATCAATAGACATTGCAGTCTGTATCTTGAAAAGATTTTTTTTTTTTGGAGACAGAGTCTCACTTTGTCATCCTTGGTAGAGTGCTATGGTGTCATAGCTCACAGCAACCTCAAACTCAAGAGATTTTCTTGCTTTAGTCTCCTGACTAGCTGGGACTACAGGTGCCTGCTACAATACCCGACTACTTTAGAGACAAGGTCTTGCTCTGGCTCAGGTAGATCTCGAACCTGTGAGCTCAGGCAATCCACCTGCCTCGGCCTCCCAGAGTGCTAGGATTATAGGTGTAAGGCACGCGCCCAGCCCTTTCCTCTTTGTCTTATAACTTTTGTTTTAGTTTTTTATCATGGATTGGTTTGCCTCACAGACCACAAGCAAGATGGATGGCAGAAGTCCCCGCAACCCAGAGGTTTTCCTTCCTCGTGTTGCCCTTTGCAGTGTTGCTGAAAGAACCAGACAGTTTGTCCTGTACAGCTTCCCACAATTTGGATTTTTCTTTGTGTTTCCCTGAAGCATGGTTCACTGTGTCCCTCTGTGTTTCCTGTAAACTCATGGGCAGGTCCAGAGGGTGGAACTGACCCAGGTTCTTTTTTCCCCTCTCTGCAGGTGTGGTGACGTTTCCACCTGAGGTCCCTGGTGTCTGGTCATCTGTCTCTTGGTCTGCGGGCTTTCAAAGGGCTCTCCTGGCAGGGTCCTTGAAATTTCCCAGGGCTCTTTTCTCCTAGATTCTCATGTCCAGCCTTACTGCTCCTCCTTCATATGTCAACCTCCATAACGTAGCTTATAAGGTACTGGTAGATAGTGGGGTACTTAGAAGAGAAGGGTGCCATCCTATAACCGGAGAAGCACGTTTGCTGATTGCTGAAGTTAGCATGAGCTCAGGCCTTTGGCTTTCTCAGTGGAGCTTAAGTCTCCTGCCAGCAGAATATTTTCATTATGTATGTTCCATTTGGTCTTAATTGAATCTGGTTTCCTCCAGCCGTGCTCTAAATTGGCACTTTTTGCAGCCCCTGCCTGTGATTTGCCCACAGCTTTGATTCCATGAGATTGGGGGCCCCTGGCTGATGTGCTTGTGGGGAGTTGAGGCTGTCTTCTAACCTGTGCTGGGGAGGAGGCCAAGATAGTCTTCTCAGACACAGTGCCCAAGCCGCCATCTGCTCGTGCCTGGATTATTGCAGGACCTGCTACCTCGTCTGGTCTTTGTTCCTCTTGCAGCCAGAGTGGTTGTGCTACGGCGGGAGTGAGGCTGCTTCCTTGCTCAGAACGCTATAATGGTGCTCATGTCACACAAAGCAAAGGCCGAGGACCTTGTGAGGGCCCCACGGCCTCACTGGGAGCGCTAGTTACTTGCTGCCCTCACCTCCCTCCTCTCCTCCCTCCTTCCTGCCCAGCCACACTGGCACCCACCTAGCACCTGTGGGCTTTTATTGCTCTCTGCCTGGAGTATTTTCCCTCCAGATACCCACAGGGCTTCCCTAGCCTTCTTTTTTTTCTTTTTGAGTCAGAGTCTCACTATGTCGCCCTTGGTAGAGTGCTGTGGCATCACAGCTCACAGCAACCTCCAACTCCTGGGCTTAAGTGATTCTCTTGCCTCAGCCACCCAATTAGTTGGGACTACAGGCGCCCGCCACGACCCCTGGCTATTTTTTATTGCAGTTGTCATTGTTGTGTTTTAGCTGCCCCGAGCTGGGTTCCCCCTCAGTTTATGTGCTGGCGCTGTAACCACTGTGATACGGACACCAGACCATTCCCCAGCCTTCTCTAAGTCTTTGCTCAATTGTCACCTTCCCAGGGACACTTTTACTCACCAGCCCAAATTTGTCCCCTTCCCTCCTTTTGTCTTTTCACAGCATACTCCCACCTTCTTTTTATTTTGTTATTGTCTTTATTATTAAATCACAGCTGTGTACAATAGTGCAATCAAGGGGTACAATGTGCTGGTTTCATATACAATCTTAACTATTTTCATCAAACTGATTAACATAGCCTTCCTGGCATTTTCTCATTTATTATATGAAGACATTTGTATTCTGCATTTAGTAAGGTTTGCCTGTACCCCATTGTCCCACTTTCTAACAGATAAACAGTGCATTTTCTTTTTTCTTCCACTGCTTATGGTCTTTTTCTCCCAACTAGAATACAAACATCCTAGGGCCACCACTTTGTGTCTGTCTTGTTCCTGTCGAATGATGGTGCTCCTAAGCTAGTAGGTGTTTTCATGGCACAAATGTGAGCTGCATGAATGCAGACAGAGCTGAGGAGACGAGGAGCGAGTGAGCCTGCCCGCTAAATCCGAGTCTAGTTACGGAAATCGGCTCGCTACACCCTCTTCTTCATGGGTTTCTTGCTTTTTGAGCAGTGCCTCAAAAGGCAGTAAGAAGACATGCTGGAGAGAAAGGGCCTTTGTAGAGTCGTCAGCCTGGCTGCAGTGAAACCAGAGGGCCCCAGAGGTGAGGTGACTATGGCTGCTATTTATAACTAAGATTCCAGTGTATGTTTTCCAGCCACACTTGCACCTTTCAGCCTCCCCCATATGCCCGCGTCTGTCACTCAATTAGCTAATGGTTGCTTTAGTCCCATTATGCATTGTAGGGCTGCTTTGGCTCAGGTTTTTGTTTTTTTTTAAGAGAATAACAGGGGGTTCTGTTCTCAAAGGTTAATTTTTTTTAATAGCATTGCCAATTAAAAAAAAACTCTCCAACTTTTCATTATGAAATTTACAAACATGCAGAAGAATTGAAAGAGTGATACAATGAATGCCCAAACACTCTCTGCCTAGAGCTGGCACTTGTTAGCTTTTTACTGCTTTGCTTTATCTATACGTGTGAAACATTTGAAGGTAAATTGCAGATATTGTGACATTAAACTCCTCAGAACTTCAGCCTATTCTCCTATAAAACCACTTGAGAGGAAGTACAGTTATCATTATAATCTACTCCTGTATCTCCCCCAAGAGTGAGAACATCCTTATATAAAACCACAGTACCATTATTAAACTTAAGAACATAAACAATAATCTCATACATCATCTAATATCTAGTCCATATGTGCAAATTTCTCTAGTTGTCTAAGAATATTTTTTTTTCAAACTGGTTTAGTCACAATTCATGCCTGTCATTTTGTGCTTGTGTTTCTTTAAATCTGGAAGATTCTCCTTCCTGCCTCCCTCCCATTAAAAAATAAAATAAATTTAATGATTTTGGCTTTCCCCAGAGTCAGGACAGTTATGGTATTTGGCCCCCACATTCTGATCTTGTCTGATTGCTTCCTTGTGGTTCATTTAATCTGTATCTCTGTTCCCTTAGTTTATGTGAACTGGGAGGTGCGTTTATGAGCTTAATTATATACAGATTAAATCTTTTAGCAAGAGGACTTTATCTATTTATTTGTTTTTGAGACAGAGTCTCACTCTGTTGCCTGAGCTTTAGTGTAGTGGCATGAACATAGCTCCCAGTAACCTCAAACTTCTGACTTCAAATGATCTTCCTGCCTCAGCCTCCTGAGTAGCTGGGACTACAAGTACATGCTGCCATGCCTGGCTAATTTTTTTCTATTTTTAGTAGAGACGGGGTGTCATTTTTGCTCAGGCTGGTATGGAACTCCTGAATTCAAAGGATCTTCCCCTCTTGGCCTTCCAGAGTGCTAAGATTAGGGGATGCCTCTGCCTGCCGCCAGAGGACCACAACAATGTGGCTGTCATGGAGATCCAAATCTATATCAAGAGGCTTTCCTATTGAAGATTATTATTTCTCTAGGAAGGAAGGATGAAAAAATGTTCCCACGCTCCATTTATAAAATCGTGGCTTTTGAGATATCAAGAAAGGAATCAGGGAGACTTTCTGGAGTGCTGTTCCTCCAGCACACTTCAGCAGCATTGTACTGAATCCAAAGAACTGAGCATCTTCAGGAGGTGTCCTGGAAACAAGGTGGGAAGACAATTCATCTTTGTCATGGTTAGTAGCTTCTCTTGGAGAATTTTGTGGAGTCTGTTACTGCAACCCAGAAAAGTCTCAGAAAGGCCAGGAGGAGATTGAATAGAAAATGAACAAGAAGTTAGATCAAAAGAAATTAGGATTCTTCAGCCTAAACACAAGGCAGTTAACTGGGAGATAATAAAGGTGATAGCTTATTAGGAGCTTAGTAGGTGCTATCTAATTCCTTCTAAGCATCCTCTGAAAAAAGTGTTATGATTACTCCTGCTTCACAGGTGGAAAGACCAACACCCAGGTTTAGTAATGTGCTTTATGACTGCACAGCTCTTAGGTAGAGGAACTGAGATTTGAACTCAGTGGCCTGACCACACCTGTGCTCTGAACCCCAGTGCCATATTGCCACTAGATCTCAGCATAATGGAGGAGGGAAACACTCTTTGGCTTTTAAAATAAATAAATATATAAATATTTCTTATCTAATAGTTTCAGTGGGTCAGGATTTGGGAGTGGCTTAGCTGGGCAGTCTGGCCTGGGTTCTCTTATGAGGTTGTAGTCAAGAAATGGATTGGGGCTCGGCCATAGCACGGTGGTTATGGTGCCAGCTGCATACACTGAGGGTGGCGGGTTCGAACCTGGCCTGGGCCAACTAAACAACTGCAACAAAAAAAATAGCCAGACAATCTGATTCTGAGATGGCTGCTCCCATGGATGGCAGGTGGTGCTGGTGGTTGACCTTAGTTCCTTCCCACACTCCTTGGCTTTTGAAGGAACTAGTTTCCACTGGAAACACTACAAGTGTTATTTTGTAGAAACATTGGAACTTACCAAGGCCCTCAGTGAAGCTAAAATACCACAGACCCAGAAAGGATTTGGGGAGGTCCATGGCAGGGAAGAGGCTGAGGGAAGGCAGAAGGCTTACACCTGGAGAATAACTGGTTTCCACCTTATTATAACAGATCCTTACGTTGATCCAGACTTTTCTGCTAAGTTCTTAAAGGGCTATGATTCTTTCTTAGATTTGGAGCAGGCTTTTTTGGGTAGGGGGGAAGGCTACAAAGTGCTCAAATTTATCTTAGTGCTTGTGGAGGCACTTAATTCTACATACCGTGCCTTGTTCTAGAGAACAGGTAAGATACAAGAGCAAGTTTGAAATAAAAAGGAGGTGGTGGAGTGGGTGGGTGGTCAGGTGAGGAGGGAGGTTTGGATATGTGACGCTTCCCTGGCCTGGCTTGGTCAGGTGTGGGGAGGTGTGGAGGAACTACAAACCCTGTGGAAATCCTCTTAAAACTCCAGTGCTCTCTTGGTGATTATTAAATATCCCTGACTGGGAGGCCCCAGCTCCTGACTGGACTGAACTGGAGGGAGCGCAAGTGTTTAGTGCTGACTGAATTCTTACCACACGGGGACAACTTGGTGTGGCCGACCAGGCCCCGTGGCAGGGTCAAGGGCGTGTGGCAGCAGTTTCCAGCCTGCCTAGGGATCAGCTCCTGCCTCACGTCAGTGTGTTCTGTTTTCTTGCCACTGACCCTGCCTGGTGCCCTTGGGGACTGGATGCAGGGGGTGCTTCTCACCTCTCCCCTCTCACATGACTAAGGGGGGCCTGACCAGCCTAGAGTGAACTTTAATTATTTTAAAATTTTTCCTTCATTTTAGGCCAATACACTGTCAGAATTGAAAATTAAAAAAAAAAAAACATTTTAACACAAATAAGAAACAAATAAGTTTCTGTAATCCCTCATCTAGAGAGAGATGGGTCCTTCTGCCATTTCCTTGGGTTCTCTGAGCTATTTCTATGGGTAGTGGGGATGCTGCTAGCAACTGACTTCTTCCTCTGTACACCATCAACATCCTTTTTTCCTATTTTTTTCCGTTTTCTTTCTTTCTTTTTTTTTCTGAGACAAAGTTTCATTATGTTGCCCTTGGTAGAGTGCTGTGGTGTCACAATTTACAGCAACCTCAAACTCCCGGCCTTACGCGATTCTCTTGCCTCCCTAGTAGCTGGGACTACAGGTGCCAGCCACAATGCCTGGCTATTTTTGGTTGCAGTTGTCATTGTTGTTTAGCTGGCCCAGGCTGGGTTCGAACCCACCAGCCTTGGTGTATGTGACTGACACTGTAACCACTGTGCTATGGGTGCCGAGTCAACATCCTTCTTTTTTCTTATGGTCCTGCAAGTATAATCAGACAAATCAGTAAGGTGAAAATTATGTGGCTAACCTAATGATAGAAAATGTTTAGGAAGGCCAGGCACAGCGACTTACACCTGTAACACTAGCACTCTGGGAGACCCAGACAGTGGAGTGCTTGAGCTCAGGGGTTCGAGACCAGCCTGAGCAAGAGCGAGACCCCATCTCTACTAAAAATAGAAAAACTAGCCAGGCATTGTGGCAAGTGCCTCTAGTCTCAGCTAGTCAGGAAACTGAGACAAGGGTATCACTTGAACCCAAGAGTTTGAGGTTGCTGTGAGCTAGGACATCACTGCACTCTACCCAGGTGACAGAATGAAATTCTGTCTCAAAAAAAGGAAAAAGAAAATGTTTAGAAAAAAAAAAAGTACAGCTTCCTTACTGGCCTAAAACCACTATGTCGGCATTAGACAAACTCTTTCCCCTTTTTTTCCCATGCCATGGGATAAATTTGAAGATGCAGAAAAGCATTCCCAGGGAAGCCAGAGTAGGTGAAATGGGAGCCTCTAACTTAGAAAATCTTAACCCAGCGTACATTTGCTTTAGTCCATCTATGTTGCCTTTTGTGCCCAACAGTGGAGAACACGCAGCTGACCTTGAACCTGCAGACGGAGAACAAAGGCAGCGTTGTCTCAGGCGGAGAGCTGACAATTTTCCTGGACGGGCCTACTGTTGATCTAGGAAGCGTGCCTAATGGCAGTGCTGTGACAGACGGTGAGTGCCGCCCTGCTCCTCGGGGCTGTGCCAGGACAGCGCAGGGCTGGGCAGGGGCCCGAGGTGCTGAGAGCCTGGTTTAGGCTCTGCTCAGCCTGGCCGCTAGCTAGCCCTGACTCTTCCTAGCATCCTGGATCAAAATCATAACGTGGTTTTTCAAGAATTGCTTTCTGACCAAGGACCGCAATAAACGTCACATCTTTGCAAGTGTATTATGTTTGGTTTGACAGTAGAGAAAACCATCTTTTTATCCCACATGGACTCGGAAAACAAAATGTCTTTATCAAATGTGACTTTGATTTTTTTCTTCCCTAATACAGTTGAACTTCCTGGGAGGCTGAGTGTATTTTTTATGAGACAGCATTTGTTGGGGAGGAGACAGTGTATTCTCCTACAGATACACTCCTAACAAAATACAGACAGAGAGGGGGAAATTGGAGCGTGTCCCCGGCTCTCTCCTGAATGTTGGTAGTTTGTTTCTTTTGATCTAGTCTGAAATTAGTCAGCTTTGGATCTAGCAGGAAATTATTTCATGAAGTCTGAGGTCTGAAATGGGTTGAGTTTCTCTATAATTTTTCTCATTAAATGTTTTGTTAGATGTGATGTAATAATGGTACTTTCCAGGTGCCAAACAGGCTTTTTGTAGCTTCACAGGGGTGAAATGTGAATTCTTATCCAAGGGCAGTTAGGTAGAATCTTGGTGGTTGGATGGGTTGCCATGAGTGCTGAGAAGAATCCTACAACTGGGTTGAGCAATGCACGGGGGAAACACGCCTCGTTTACTCATTCAATACTTATATACATGGTCGAACTCCCAGGATGCTGTAGGTCTTAGACCAGGTGCTAGCCAGATGGCAGTGGGCAAAATACACATGGTTTCTAATTCTTAAAGTTTATAATCTGCTTGGTAGGGGCGGGGGACAGGCCAATCCCCATTGTGTTTACAAATGAGTAAACACAAATAATTGCACAGCTGTAATGGTGACAAAAGTGATGAATAAAAACTACAAGGTTGGCTTGGCACCTGTAGTATAGTAGTTATGGCACCAGCCACATACACCAAGGGTGGTGGATTCAAACCTGGCCAGGGCCAGCTAAACAACAACAACTGCAACAAGAAAATAGTCGAGCATTGTGGTGGGCACCTGTCGTCCCAGCTACTTGGGAGACTGAGGTAAGAGAATCCCTTGAGCCCAAGATTTTGAGGTTGCTGTGAGGTTTGATGCCACGGCTCTCTACCCAAGGTGACATAGTGGCTCTGTCTCAAAAAAAAAAAAAAGAAAAGAAAACTACAAGGTGGTATGAGAATCCTAAACTCTCTGTATTGGGGTGGGAGTAGAGTCTTATCTAAATTGGGGGATCAGGAAGTTTTCTCTGAGGAAGCTGAGACCTGGAGTCTGGGCAGTTAGACAGGGTCTGGTTTAGTAGATGGCCTAGAGGCAGCTGGCATGGTCAGGTTATGGGGAGAAGAGTGGTGGATGTGAAGCCTGAGACCTCAGCAAGGATTTAGAACCTCATCTTGAGAAACAGATAGTTTTCTGTTGAAGACCATCATGAGATGATTTGGCTTTTTAAAAGCTGTGGCTGTGCTATGGAGAACACCTCCATTCTTTGCCGCCACTTGTCCTGGTTGGCATCTGTTCTTCATCTCACATTTTTGAGGTTCACGTTCATTTCATGTATAAGGCAGTATGCTTGTAAGTGCCGAGGGCATTCCTGAATGTCTTAGAGAATTAAATCTGTTTCCCCACTATTGTGTGGCATGGATCAGATCACACGACTATCCCTGTTCCTTCTTATGCCAAGGGCTATAGCTTGCTCAATGTCCCTGCTCCCTCCCCCACTGTGGAGAGTAACTCTGATCCACAGAGGGCTTCTCTTCCTAGTGGCCAAATTTCAAGGGTTGAGCTTCTCAATGTTTCTGTCTTTTCTTGTGATTCATCTCCTTTCTAGGATCACAGCCACCTTCGAGGGAGTCCAGTGGGACAGCTGTAGCTCCAGAGAACCGGCACCAGCCCCCCAGCACAAACTGCTTTGGTGGGAGATCCCGGTAAGAACCCCTTTGTTGATGAGAAGGAGCCAGGAAGATGCTTAAAGCTATTAAAAAAAACACATTGGGAAATGGCAAGGCACAATTTGTGTTAAAAATTGTTGGCAATTTTGGGCGGCGCCTGTGGCTCAGTGAGTAGGGCGCTGGCCCCATGTGCTGGAGGTGGCGGGTTCAAACCTAGCCCTGGCCAAAAACTGCAAAAAAATAAAAATAAAATAAATAAATAAATAAATAAAAAATCGTTGGCAGTTTCTAGAGATCTTATAACTGACTTAACGTGTTGAGGACGCCAAGAGGGGAATATAGAACTTGGGATTCTTTAGGAGGGTCGAAGTTTCCTTGACAGAGATTCAGACTGGCTGAGTTGCTATCTGGTTAAAGAGAACTGGGGAACAGAGAACTTGACTGCTTATTTATATGTCAGGAGCTGTTGCCACAGTTACTCTTCCAGGACACATGTAGAAACACTTAGAGCCATGGCTCTTTGTGTGAGAAATTGTCTGTGCATTTCTGATTGGGGAGATGGCCCATGGTTCCCTCTGGAGTGTTGGTTAAAACCTTCTACACTGGTCGCCATCTTGGTTCCACGTTTCCTGAACAACATGCCTGGTGAAGCCACAGAAACCGTCCCTGCTACAGAGCAGGAGTTGCCACAGCCTCAGGCTGAGACAGGGTCTGGAACAGAATCTGACAGTGATGAATCAGTACCAGAGCTAGAGGAACAAGATTCCACACAG
>CAUYON010139233.1:0-17951 GCA_963573935.1 Arctocebus calabarensis
TAGTCCCAGCTACTAGGGAGGCTGAGGCAAGAGAATCGCTTAAGCCCAAGAGCTAGAGGTTGCTGTGAGCAGTGTGACGCCACGGCACTCTACCCAGGGCGATAAAGTGAGACTCTGTCTCTACAAAAAAAAAAAAAAGAACCTTGAAGTTGGGCTGGATGGCACACAACTGTAGTCCCAGCCACTCTGGAGACAGGTGGGAGGATTGATTGAGGCAGGACTTTGAGGCTGTGGTGTGCTATGATTGTACTGTGAATAGCCACTGAACTGCAGTGTGGGCAACCTAGCGAGACGTAGGCTCTTTAAAAAAAAAAAGAAGAAGAAGAACGAAAGTTGATGTGCTGTTTGGCCCCAGCTAAAACCTGAGATTGTGTGTGTATTATGCTATGAAATTAAAAGGCCAAGTTAGGCAGTAAATGTCCAATATGAAATGTCTAGAATTGCCTCACTGGAGTCTTTTCCTACATATCAGTTGCTGGCTCTAATCTCAGTATGTCATGCCTGGCAGGCTAGTAGGTTTGGGAAGAGGAAATGAAACCTAGTCAGTTACTATGAGATTTATAGTGGGCCTACTATTGGAGGAAGTGGTGAAAAGTTGATTGATAGTTTGAGACGCAACTACAACAAGAAACAGGATGTGTGCTTTCCATTTATACCTAGTTCTCCTCCCCACTACATTTCAGGGCTCCTTTTGCATTTTGTTTCACATGGATCCATTCTTTCCCTCCTAAACTAAGTCACCAAATACAAAAGAATTGAGGAAATTTTATATCAACATGGTAAAGGCATGTACTTTCTGCTGTTACTATACTCTTACACAGTAGTTACACTTACTACAAGTTAGTTGGCAACCTTTGATTTAAAGAAAATTTCTCCAAATAGGATATTACTTCACGTATGTAAAAAAAATAAAAGCTTTTTTTTTTTTTTGAGACAGAGCCTCAAGCTGTCACCCTGGACAGAGTGCTGTGGCATCACAGCTTACAGGAACCTCCAATTCGTGGGCTCAAGCGAGTCTCCTGCCTCTGCTTCCCAAGAAGCTGGGACTACAGGCGCCCGCCACAATGCCCGGCTGTCATTGTTTCAGCTGTCATTGTTGTTTGGCGGGCTGGGCTGGATTTGAACCTGTTAGCTCAGGTGTACGTGGCTAGCGCCCTAGCCTGTTGAGCCACAGGTGCCGAGCCTAAAAGTATTTTTTTAAGTTAATGGTAGGATTGCATTTCCAGTAACTTTCTAAGAAAAACTTGTTTTGAGTTTGATTTTTTAAAATAAGACTTTGCATGATCCAACTGTCTGTTTTAAATATGGAGTAAATTCTAGAGTTTACAAAGAGTGGCAGATTAGGACCAGCTCTAATTGTATCAGTTGAACAACAAAATAACTACTCTTTCATGGCTTAATTTTTTCCCCCTGAAGAGTAAATTTAGGGAGTAGTGATAACTAGAATATCTGCTCAAAATAATTGAATAAAAACAAATCCAATTTTCATTCCTCAGACTATGGGTCACATTCTACACCAGGTTATTCTGAAATTTAAATCACTTTTTATCCTAGCATTCTTTTTTTTTTTTTGAGACAGAGCCTCAAGCTGTCACCCTAGGTAGAGTGCTGTCGCATCACATAGCTCACAGCAACCTCCAACTCCTGGGCTTAACCCAGTCTCCTGCCTCCACCTCCCAAGTAGCTGGGACTACAGGCGCCTGCCACAATGCCCGGCTATTTTTTCGTTGCAGCCATCAGTGTTGTTTGGAGGGCCCAGGCTGGATTTGAACCTGACAGCTCAGGTATATGTGGCTGGCGCCTTAGCCACTTGAGCCACAGGCGCCGAACCTATCCTAGCATTCTTTAGGGAGAGAGTTCAGGAATGCTTCTACCATAAGCTGAAAAGTTTCAATCAGAACTTTAATATTAATTTAGGAAATTAGCTAGCTTGAGGTAGCAAAAGTGAGATAATAAGAAATAGAAAAGAATCAGCTTAGTGAAGGATCAGATATATACATATATATATATATATCAGAAATATATATATATATATATTAATGCTGAAAGTAAGAAACTTTCCTGAAAGGTTAAAAATTCACATCATTTGGTTATAGGCAGGATTTGCTATTCACAGGGTTCATCACTTTCCTATTACACTTGACAATTTTTAGTCCTGCTATGTGTGAGGTATGTTCTCTGAGGTCAGCCAGAAACAGTAACAAAGATCCAAATAGTTGCAACTTGAGAATTGATGTATCTAATATGTTCAGTAATAGTCACAAAAATAATTCAAATTTTTGTCTCCTTTTCTAAACTTTTATAGTTAAACTTAGATGTACATTTCATTTAACATTACTAAGCTACAGATATCAGTCACAGTAGCTTTGGAGGATTCTGGGCCCTGTGCAAGATGGAACTTGCTCCTCCGGAAGATGTTGAGTAAAGCTCAAATTGGAAAGAAGTGGAGTGTGTGTTCCTAAGAAATGAAACTGGCCCACACCTGTAATCCTAGCACTCTGGGAGGCTGTGAGAGGCGGATTGCTGAGCTCAGGAGTTTGAGATTAGCCTGAGCAAGAGTGAGACCCTCGTCTCTACTAAAACTAGAAAAAGTTTTAGCTAGGCATTGTGGTAGGCATCTGGATTCCCAGCTACTCAGAGGCAGGAGGATCACTTTGAGCCCAAGAGTTTGAGAGTTTGAGGTTGCTGTGAGCTAGGCTGACACCATGGCATTGTAGCCTGGGGCAACAGAGAGACTGTCTCAAAAAAATGAAACTTTTCAGAGCCTTTGTATTCGTGGGAGGCCCTGTGGTGGAGGGGCCTGGAGTCCTGAGGCTTTGGCTTCTAGTTTTGACTGTTCCCAGTTAGCTGGGTGAACTTCAGCAGCTGTCTTCACCCCTACATACCTTGGTTTCTTCATCTGTAATGTAGAAATAATAATGAAAATGATTGCTAGGGTGGTCGTTAGGAGCAAGGGCAGTGATGTTTGTGGAACATCATTGCTTTATATATTGTTGAAAGTATTCGTCATGACCATTAAAAAGAGATAATGTAGTCATTGAAGTAAAAGCTTTTATTTTAAACTTTGATTTCTAATATTGTCGGTTAATAGGAGGCATTGTCTCTTTCCCAGGTTTGTTACTCTTTATCCCCTACAGCTGCGTGTCACTACCCAGAGAGAACTCCCCTTCACTGAGAAATGAAACAGTGAACTAGTTCCTAGGCTGTCTGGGTCCTGGGCCAGAGATGCACTAAACTGAGTCTCCAGCTCTGGCCCAATCCTTTACCACCTGTAGTCAGGGTTTCAAAATTACGGTGGGTGTCATCTACAACTATCTTGAACATGGGTGTAAATTATGTTGCAACCGTCTTATTCCGTAACTGTACTTTTTTAAATGTCTCAATCTGATACAAGTTCAACCAGGGTTTGTGGCAGATGGTGAATTGACTCCAGCTGATCTCACCTTGGTTTTCCTCTTTACCCTAGCCACCTCCTTTTTTCTGAATGCTCTGGAAATTCTGGCACTGAAATCCAAGGCTTCCCTTGCTTAAGAGGAAGTTACCCATCAGCGGTGGTTGCTCTCCTCATTCACCCACTGTGCCTCCCACCCACCCACCACTGCTGCTAATTACACATAAAGGGGCAGCAGGGGCAGGGGTCCCATCCCTGCACAAACTCATTACTGTGCTAAATACTTGAAGAAATAGGGTCTCAGGTACATTGGCCACTCAGATGAAAACATCTCTGCTCTTTATTTCCCATTGCACCATCTATTCACATCAGCTCTACTGAAATAAAGCCTCATTTCCCCAGTATTATGGGATGGATTATATGTTTACAAATGAATTCATAAACTCACCCTCATCCAGTTTGTCTCAAGGCCACTAATGTACAATCATTTCATCTTTGAAATCACGGAAGCATAGACATTGTGTCAGCATGCTTTCTATTTTCACTCATTGCCAACTTTTTTCAGTTGTCACATTCAGGTTGTCCTCTTTAGAGTAATGAAGAGATAGTCTTGGGAGAAATACAGTTTGTAGTATGATGGTTCTTTTGGGAACAAAAACAAAACAATTAAATGAAGCCAGACACATGGCTCACACCTATAATCCCAGCACTTTGGGAGGTCAAGGCAGAAAAATCACTTGAGGCCAAGAATTTGATTCCAGCTTGGGAAACATAGCAAGACCCCATCTCTACAAAAAACATAAAAATCAGCCAGGCATGGTGATGTGCCCCTCTTGTCCCAGCTATTGGGGAGGCTGAGGCAGGAGAATCTTTGAGCCTAGGAGTTGGAGTCTGCAGAGAGCTGTTACTGTGCCTGTGAATAGCCATTACACTCCAGCCTGGGCAACAGAGTGAGACCCTGTCTCTAAAGAACAAACAAAGCAAATACCTTTATATGCATACAAGTTAATAGTGGAAAAATTTATTATAATATTACAAACCTAGCAGGTAATTTATTTTATTTTATTACTTCTTTTTTCTTTTTAGAGACAGAGTCTCACTTTGTCGCCTTGGGTAGAGTGCTGTGGCATCATAGCTCACAGCAACCTCCAGCTCTTGGGTTTAGGTGATTCTCTTGCCTCAGCCTCCCAAATAGCTGGGATTACAGGCACCTGCTACAACACCCAGCTATTTTTTGTTGCAGTTTGGCCAGGGCTGGGTTTGAACCTGCCACCCTCAGTATATGGGGCTGGTGCCCTACCCACTGAGCAACAGGCGCCGCCCATAGCAGGTAATTTAGAAAAAAAAAACTTATGAAAGAATATAAAATGGTTTTTAATAAGGAGGAAAAGCACTCCCTGCTGCTTTCTGATATTGTTTTCCCCCCATTTTTGTATATTGTAATATTGTGAGCAGGTATTACATTCATATAGGTTTAAAAATAAAACAACATGTTGTGGAAGCTCCCTCTCCCCATCATCCTCCATCAACTCCTTATTTCCAGTTCCCACCCTTTCTTCCCCACATAAGTTACTGTTTTTTGTTGTTGTCCAGAGTTATTGAGAAGTATGCAAGCAGATACAAATACTTGTTTCTGTATCTTTTCTGGTTTCTTTTTTTGTATGTGTGTGTTTTTTTTTGTTGTTGTTTGTTTGTTTTCCATTGTCCTTCCTTGTAACAGTGCGCAGGCCGGTTGCCTCCCAAGCAGCTGGGATTACAGGCGCTCGCCACAATGCCCGGCAGTGTTCTTTCCTGGTGGTTGAGATGGGGTCTTTTCTCTGGCTCACTCATGCTTAGGCTGGTCTCGAACTGTGAGCACTGGAAATCCATCCGCCCCGGCCTCCCACAGCGCTGGGATTACAGATGTGAACCACCACGCCCGGCCTCTGGTTTCTTTTTAAGTGAATGAATTATATACATATGGTGCACCTTTGGTTATTGTTAAAGAATATGTCTGAATTGGCCCAAGGAGAGTTTCATTCATTGTATAACTACCATAGGCTGTTCCTTTGTATGGACATGCCATAATTTATTTAGTCTCACATATTAAGGCCATTTGGTTGCTCATATTAAAAATATTGTTATAGTAAATAACCTCAGACCTATGTCATGCAGCACATGTGCTACGTGTGTTTCAATTCCAGACATGGGGTTTGCTGGGTCAAGGGTATGTGCATTTTCAGTTTTGTGTTTTTTGTTTGTTTTTTGCAGTTTTTGGCCGGGGCCGGGTTTGAACCTGCTACCTCTGGTATATGGGGCCAGTTCCCTACTCCCTGAGCCACAGGTGCTGCCCTGCATTTTCAGTTTTGAAAGTTATTGCCAGGTTCTCCTACATGGGGGTTATAGCTATTTAATCTTCCTCCAATGATAGATTAATGCACCATTTCCCCAGCAGCCTTGCTAACAGAATGTTATCAGATGTTTGAATATCTGTCTGCCAATCTGATAGATAAAATATCTACCTTTATGGTGTTAATTTGTATTTCTTTTTTGGTTTGTTTTTTTGAGTCTCGCTATGTTGCCTTCAGTAGAGTGCCGTGGTGTCACAGCTCACAGCAACCTCAAACTCTTGGGCTTAAGCGATTCTCTTGCTTCAGCCTCCCAAGTAGTTGGGACTACAGGTGCCCGCCACAACGCCTGCCTGGGTTTTTTTTGCGCAGTTATCATTGTTGTTTAGCAGGCCCAGGCCAGATTCAATTCTGACAGCCTCAATATATGTGGTCGGCACACTAACCACTAAGCTACAGGCGCTGAGCCTAATTTGTATTTCTCTTTTTCTGACTAAAGTTGAACATCTTTTTATATATTTAAGAATCATTTGTATTTCCTTTTGTGAGAATTGTCTGCTTGTATCTTTTGCCCATTTTTCTGTTGGATAGTTACATCCATTTTTAAGAACTCTATTAAAGAGAATTAGGCTGTGGTTTGTGATTTGAGTTGCAATATTTTCTCTAATTTTGCTTTAGTCCTTGACTTCATGATTTCTTTTTTGCAATTTTGGCCAGGGCCAGGCTTGAATCTGCCACCCCCAGTATATGGGGCCGGTGCCCTACTCCTTGAGCCACAGGCGCCACCTGACTTCATGATTTCTTTTTCTTTCTTTCTTTCTTTTTTTTTTTTTTTTGGCCCCTAAAAGTTGATTTTTATTTATTTGACATTTACCAATCTTTTATTTTGCTGTTTCTCAATTTTGAGACATTGAGAGAAAGGCCTTCCTCATTCTACAGTCATAAAGGAAATCTGCGTTTCCTTGTAAAGATTCAATAGCTTCATGTGTATCTCTGATCTGTTGTGGGATTTATCATGGTGTGAAGTATGAATTTAACTTTATTTTGTTTATTTTTCTGAAGCTATTGTCCCCAGGCCAATGAATGAGTAGTCCTAATATTTCTTCTTAAAATGTTTTTCAAGGTCCAAAAAGTTGGCAGCCCTTGCAGAAGCCTTAAGGGAAGTCTCCCTTACAAAAGCTCAGCTGGGATTAGAACTGGAAGAACTGGAGGCAGCAGCACTTCTTGTCCAGGAGGAAGAAACTGCATTAAAAGCAGCCGAGTCAGTTTCCGAGCAGCAGGCACTTAGCTCCAGTTCGGAGGCAAGCGATTCAGAGGAATCAGACAGCACCCCATCATCTGGAACTGAAGACTCAGACTCAGATTCAGAACAAGAAGAGCTCAAGGAGAGTCAGCCTGAGACAGTCAATTCTTTGCTAGGTCCTTTTCTGGAGGAAAGTAATGCCCTGCATATTGATGATGGTGGGATGTGCAGGAACACAGCTGTCCAGAGGCCTGATGCTGGTCAGGAAAAGCTACTTGCCTCTTCCCAGGCTTTTGGAGTGTCTGGGTCCCTGATAGAGGAGCTTGGGGAACAACTGAAGAGTATGGTTCAGGTTTCAGAACCTGAGGGCGCCACCATGCGAGAACGAAGCAGCCATGATGCTCCAAGTAACTAACTGTCTAATTCTCTGTGGAGGATATATCAGATTTGGTTTTATTTACTGAATTAGAATTTCTCATTTTCACTTTGTATTTTTTCTTAGTATGTATAGTCGGCCTTTCATATTTGTGAATTCCTCATCTGTGGATTCAAAGAACTACAGATTGAAAATATTAAGACAAAATTGCATCTGTACTGAACATGCACAGTCATTTTTTTCCTTGTCATTATTCTCTAAACAATACAGTATAACAGGCCAGGTGTGGTATTTCACGCTTGTAATCCCAGCACTCTGGGATCAAGGCATAAGGACTGCTCGAGCTCAGAAACTCAAGACCAGCCGGAGCAAGAGCTAAACTCTGTCTCTACTAAAAGAAAAAATTAGCTGGGCATCATGGCAGGCACGTGTAGTCGTAGCTACTTGGGAGGCTGAAGCAGGAGGATTGCTCAAGCCCAAGAGTTTGAGGTTGCTGTGAGCTTGGCTAATGCTAAGGAACTCAAGCATAGGCAACAGAGTGAGACTCTGTCTTTAAAAAAAAAAAAAAAAACCCAGCTCGGCGCATGTGGCTCAACAGGCTAAGGCACCAGCCACGTACACCTGAGCTGGCGGGTTTGAATCCAGCCCCGGCCCGCCACACAACAATGACGGCTGCAACCAAAAAAAAAAATGGCCTGGCGTTGTAGTGGGTGCCTGTAGTCCCAGCTACTTGGGAGGCGAAGGCAGGAGACTCGCTTGAGCCCAGGAATTGGAGTTTGCTGTGAGCTGTGATGGCATAGCACTGTACCAGGGTGACAGCTTGAGGCTCTGTCTCAAAAAAAAAAAAAAAAAAACCCAAATAACTATTTCCATAGCATTTACATTGTGTTTGGGTATTATGAGTAGTGTAGAGTTAATTTAAACAATATGAGAGGATGTGGGTAGGTTATATGCAAATACTGTGCCATTTTATATTAAGGACTCGAGCATCTGAGGATTTTCAGCCCTGCGGGGCTGGGACCCCAGGACCCAGTCTCCCACAGATGCTGGCGGAGGACTGTACAGCACTGTTTTTCAGTGAGCCAATGTTTATGCCTTTTGGTTTCCTATTGTAACTGTTTTTTTTTTTTTAACTTTAAAGTTTAAAGGTCTAGATGGAGAGAATACATTGTTCTACTGCTAAAGTCTCTAGACTGTAGAGGTCATTAATATTTTCATTTTAACTTTACTGAGACATACTTGACACATAATAAACTGCATGTATTTAAAACACACAGTGTGATAAACGTTGGCATGTGTGTACACCAAGTATCACCCCCAGGGCTCCTCCTGTGCTTTTGTTATTCTTTCCTCCCACCTGTCCACTTTTCCCCAACCCCCAGGCAACCATCCGTCTACTTACCAACACTATATGTGAGTTTGCATCTCCTAGAATGTTATGTAAATTGAATTATTCAGTATGCATCTTCTTTTTGTCAGGTTATTTTACTCAGTATAATTATTTCGAGATTCACTCATGTGGTAGCATGTGTCAGGTTTTCTTTTTTTTTGTTGCTGAGTATTATTTCATTGAATAGATTTGTCCATTTACCTGTTGATGGACATTTGGGTTGTTTCCAGTTTGGAACTATTATAAATAAAGCCATCATGCGCATCTGTGTACAAGTCTTTTGTGTAGACATATGCTTTCATTTTTCTTAGGTAAATATCTGGGAGTAGAATGACTAAGCCATGTGGTAGGTGTACACGTAATGTTGTAAGAAGATGCCCAACTGCTCTTCAACATGGCTATACCATTTTACATTCCCAACACTAGTGCATGAAGGTCCGGTTGTCCTTATGTTTATCTTCCCTTGATCTAGTCCATCTTTTAAATTTTAACTATTCCAGTAGATGCAGAGATCTTGAGGTTTTTAATTTGCATTTTCCTACAACTTAGGGTGTCAAACATCTATTCATATGCTTGTCATCCACTTACCTTTTTTGACATATCTGTTCACATCATCTGCCAGTTTTTAAAGCTGTGTTATTTGTTTTCTTGGCTTCTCATTTTGAGAGTTCTTTATAGATTCTTGATAGTCTTCGTCATGAGACCTGTTTCCCTGCTTCTTTGCATGCCTTGTAATCTTTGATCGGCTGCCAGACACTGTGATTTTACCATGTTGGGTGCTGGATATTTATTCTTACAGATATTTTTTAGCTTTGTTTTGAGGTGCAGCTAAGTGGCTTGGAAATAGTGTGATTCCAAAGCTGTGTTCATTGTAGGGCAAGGTATTCCCCAACTTTGATGTTCCCGAGTGTTCTCCCTGTGCCCTACGAATTAGGGGTATTTTCAGTCTGGCTGAGTGAAGGAGGCACTCTTCCCTGTATAAGTGCTGAGCACTGCTCCCTCCAATCTTTCTGGATGGTTCTTTCCCCAGCCCTCATCACTAAGTACTAAGAGGACTCTCTTTCTCCAGCTATCCAGGTCTCTCTATGCAGCTCTCTCCTCTCTGGATTTCTCTCCTGTCCTGTGTCTGCAGGATGAAGACATTAGTCACCTTGGTCTCCCCAAGTCTTCAGCTGTCTCTTGAACTGCAGAGTCCCCTGGGTTGTCTTTCATGGTAGTGAGTAGGTAGGGCAGTCACAGGACTTACCTGTTTTTTCCTTTCCTCTCAGGATCTCTTTCTTTCATTGCCTCATGCTGAGTGTCTTAAAAACCATTGTTCATCTATTGTTCCTGTTTGTCTTGGTTGGTTGTATCAGGTGGGAGAACGAATCTGGTCCCTAATACTCCATCTGGACTAGAAGTGTAAGTGTCTGTTAATATCTTAGATGTAAATTTTCTCACTTGAGCTTAAGCTGCTAAGGCAGTGTGATCTGTGTCATGTCTTGTTACTTAATCATCTGTGCCCACACTCTTAAGCCCTCCATAAATAGTTGTTGAATGAATGAACAAATGAGATAAATCAATTTGCTTTGGTGAGGAAATATGATAGACCTCAGTAGTATCTTTTTATTTCAAGAAAAGGTATGATCGCTTTTACTTAGGGTTTAGAAAGATTGTGAGTATCTGTATTTCTGATATGAATTCTAGTTTGTATAACTAGGATAGTGGGTGACTATGCCATTTAGCATGCATGTTAACTCCTGAACACTGACAGTTTTGTCAAAATGTGTTCAAGATTTCTCTCAGGCTCCCCAGGGAGCTTCCAAATTCTTATGACCACTGAAAATGCATTTCTCCTCAGTAGTATAAATACATTACCTGAAACCAGTTTGAAAAAGTATCACCCGTGACTCCCCTCATTTCCTTTCACTAAGTATCACCCGTGACTCCCCTCATTTCCTTTCACTAAAGTCAAGCACGTTGAGCAAATTCAGTCTTGTCTAAAAGCTTAGCGTCGATCCCAGCAGTGGCTGTCTTTGGCCCTGGTTCTTGCCATCGCCCTTTCACTTCCGGAAACATGGCGTCTAGTGTGGCTGCCTCTGATGGCATCATCAAGGTGTTGAATGATGGGCAGGTGCACAAGCCTTCAATGCCTGGGGAGGTGAAGATGCACAGGAAGGCGGTGCTCTTCTGCCAGAGTGAGGACAAGAAGAACATGGCCTGGAGGTAGACGATGTGGGCCTGAATGTTGGGGACCCCTACGCCACCTTGTCAAGATGCTTCCAGATAAGGGCTGCCACTGTGCCCTCTATGATGTGGCCTGTGAGACCAAGAACAAGAAGAAGAGGATGTCGTGTTTATCTTCTGGGCCCTTGAATCTGCACTCCTTAAGAACAAAAACAATCTATGCCAGCTCCAAGAAGAAGCTGACAGGTATCAAGCATGAATTACAAGTAAACTACCAGAGGAGGTCAAGGACCGCTGTACTCTGGCTGAGAAGCTGGGGGCAGTGCTGTTGTCCCCCAAAGGGCAAGCCTTTAACTCCCCTCTAACCCCCTGCCTAAGCATCTGGCAGCCCCAGACCTGCCTCTGGAGCTTGCAGGCTGCCGCCTTCTGCCAGACCAGAGGATTGGGGGACCCCAGCAGGGGGAGGGCAGTCCCTTTATCCCAGTTGCCAAACAGCCCCCATGTCCCTGATTTCCTCCTCCCTCCATCCCTGATAGTTCTGGCCTCCCCAGGCTGCCTTTTTTTTTTTTTAAAAAGGCAAAGTCTCACTTTATCACCCTCAGTAGAGTGCTGTGGCATCACAGCTCACAGCAACCTCCAGCTCCTGGGCTTAAGCAATTCTCTTGTCTTAGCCTCCCAAGTAGCTAGGACTACAGGCACTTGCCACAACACCTGATATTTTTTTGTTGCAGTTTGGCTGGGGCTGGGTTTGAACCCGCCACCCTCAGTATGTGAGGCTGGCGCCCTACCCACTGAGCCACAGAGCCTGCCCCTCCAAGCTACTTTTGACTGATTCCTCTTGGGATGAAGCAGACCAAGTTCCCCCTAGGTACTCCAGTTGGGGGGGCTGTATTTTTTTAACAACACCCTTATTTCTCACTTGTTCCATCTCATTGCATGCTGTCAACTTCTAACTACAGAAGTGACTCTGCTTGTGTGTTTAGTTCTGTGTATAAATGGAGTGTGGTGGAGATGGCCCCTCTTTTTTCCCCTGTTTCAGCCACTCATAGAAGCAGGACCAGTAAAGGACCACCAATTTAAAAAAAAAAAAAAAGAGGTTAAAGCCATGGAAGTTTTCTTCCTTTAATTTCTGTCCGTCTTCAGGAATCTTGACAGGATCTACTTCAGGGAGACTTGTCTTGGGTGGAAAAACCTATTACTCCCTTCCCCAATGAGTGAGCAAACATGATCCTTCCCAGATAGCCTCAAAGCCAAGGAGCTCATTAAACAACTCTCATGAGTATTAAAGACAAAGTGAATGAGCTCCTTAATGTCAGACTCCGTGTCTGATGTCTGCAGCGTTTCTTTTACCCTTTTTTGTTCACACAGGTTGAAGCTTTGTTATATCACATTACTCTGCCTTTGTTTAAGGTAGGCGTAAGAACACTACACTACACTAGGTCTGAAACCCAAAGCGTGTCCAAAGGTGCCGTCTGTGTTTTTTTTTACTAGACAACCTGCCAAACCGCTTTAGTGATCTATAACATGAGTTTCCAAAAAACTCTGGTTGATGACAGAACAAAAACAAGTTGAAGAAAAACCAGAGAGTGGACCCTGTGACTGCCTAGTCGCGGCACAGTGGGAAAAACCGAGGCTTTTTCGGGTTGAGGAGATGTGGAGTTGAGTTTCAGAGCCAAGGCTCAGGTGTGGCCAGGTTGCAAGATATGCCAGACTGTGCACCTTACCCTTCATCTTCAAAATGAGAATAAAACTGCTGTTTTTAGGGATTGGAACTGCTTTTATCTTACGGTACAATGAGATGTTCAAAACACTTGTCAACTGGGGAGTATTAAACCAAGGTAAGGGTTTGTTATTATTGTCTGATATCTCAGGGCTGAACAGGGCCCTATTCGGCTACCTAACAGGCCGCTGGGGGAGCCAGCCTTGAGAAAATGAGTCAGCCCCAGTAACCGCTTCAGAGGCAGGCTATTGGTTAGTCTACATAGTTCAGCAGATTAGATAAAAATACTAATTACACCCATGAATCACAACACTGCCTATATTCTAGGTTTGCATCATTATTGACCTCTTTTTCTATGTTCTGTCTCTCCTCTCCCATTACCTTGAAATAATGTGGGGCCTTACTGAGGGCATCATGGGTTTTGGGTGTAGTATCTAAGCTGGTATCATCTTTCAGTAGCACAAGATTAATCTACAAATGAGACAGGACTGCTCCCTACCACATTCTAAATTGGTTGACAGCTGGGGAGCGCTTTTCACACCTGCTAATGAAAACTCCACTTTGGATGTGAGGATCAAATTCTATTACCAGGAATTAGGGGGAGTGGAGGGAGAGTCAAGTTTTCTTAGTCCTTTTTTATTCCCTTTTTTTTTTGAGACAGAGCCTGAAGCTGTCACCCTGGAGAGAGTGCAGTGGCATCACAGCTCACAGCAACCTCCAATTCCTGGTCTCAAGCGAGTCTCCTGCCTCCACCTCCCAAGTAGCTGGGACTACAGGCGCCCACCACAATGCCTGGCCATTTTTTTTTTTTTTTGGTTGCAGCTGTCATTGTTGTTTGGCAGGCCTGGGCTAGATTCGAACCCGCCAGCTCAGGTGTACATGGCTGGCGCCTTAGCCTATTGAGCCACAAGCGCCGAGCCCAAAAGGATCTCTTGAGCCCAAGAGTTTGAGGTTGCTGTGAGTCATGACGCCAAGGCACTCAACCCCAGGGTTTTCTTTTCTCCAAGAAAACCGAAGAAACAAAAAAAAGTTTAAATACATGCCAGGATGTAATAATATACATCAGCTTGGGGGTGTGATGACCTCAGATAAAGGAGGGAGAAGAAATGGGAATAAGTGTTATTATTTTTTTTTTTTTGAGACAGTCTCACTTTGTCACTCTCGGTAGAGTGCCATGGTATCATAGCTTACAGCAGCCTCAAACTCTAGGGCTCAAGTGATTCTCTTACCTCAGCCTCCCAAATATCGGAGACTACAGGCGCCGGCCACAATGCTGGGCTATTTTTTTGTCATCGTTGTTTTTTTAGCTGACCCACGCCAGGTTCGAACCCACCAGCCTCTATATATGTGGCAGCACCCTCCCCACTGAGCTATAGGTGCTGCCAACACCTGGCTATTTTTAGAGATGGGGGTCTCACTCTGGCTCAGTCTGGTCTAGAACTTGTGAGCTCAGGTGATCCGCCTGCACCTGGCTCCCTGGAATAAGACTTTTGGAGGATCCATAACATAATGCATTTGTTGAAAAATTATAATACAAAGGATACCTGCAAAAATAGCAGAATAAGGGGACCCAAGTTGGGAGATGGGGATATGGAGTTCAGGGGGAATTTTTGTTTATGTTTTTAGGTTGGAAAAGACTATATCCCATCAGAATATCAAAGAAAAGATCCAGTGAGTCATCAAAGTGAGAAAATTGAATAGGCAAGTTGGAAAGACTGAATGTAGGGCAGCGCCTGTGGCTCGGTGGGTAGGGAGCTGGCCCCATATACTGAGGGTGGTGAGTTCGAACCTGGCCCCAGCCAAACTGCAACAACAAAAAAATAGCCGGGCATTGTGGCAGCCGCTTGTAGTCACCGCTACTTGGGAGGCTGAGGCAAGAGAATCACCTAAGCCCAGGAGTTGGAGGTTGCTGTGAGCTGTGACGCCACGGCACTCTGCTGAGGGCAATAAAGTGAGACTGTCTCTAAAAAAAAAAAAAAAAGAAGAAGAAGAAGAAAGAAAAGAAAAACTGAATTTATAAATATACAATGGCTAAACCATATGTGACAACAGAACTCTGATCCAGGATCTCTGGAGCAATGTGTCCAGAGTGGTTAGGACTTGGTCAATAACTGCCAGACCCTCTTTTAACCTCCACTTTTATTTATTTATTTTTTTGAAACAGAGCCTCACGCTGTCTCCCTGGGTAGAGTGCCGTGGCATCACAGCTCACAGCAACCTCCAATTCCTGGGCTCAAGCGAGTCTCTTGCCTCTGCCTCCCAAATAGCTGGGACTACAGGCGCCCGCCACAATACCTGGCTTTTTTTTTAGAGAGGGGTTCTCTCTCTTGCTCAGGCCCGTCAACTCCTGAGCTCAAGCAATCCACCTGCCTTGGCTTCCCAGAGTGCTAGAATTACAGATGTGAGCCACTGTGCCTGTATACTTTTTAATATTGTGTGCAATCTTCCCTTAAAGGAATGCCAGGGGCCTAGGATCAACAGTGAAAAGAGCAATGGTCTCTGTCTTCAGAGGAGAGGAAGCAGGACAGAACTTAATGAAGGTGATGAGTGAGGGGACGGTGATATTTCTGATGCACCTTAAGGGATGAGTAGGAAAGCACGAGGAAAGGGTGTTTCGTCACTCTAATTTCTTTCTTTTTTCTTTTTTTTTGAGACAGAGCCTCAAGCTGTCACCCTAGGTAGAGTGCTGTTCACAGCTCACAGCAACCTCCAATTCCTGGGCTCAAGTGAGGCTCCTGCCTCTGCCTCCCAAGTAGCTGGGACTACAGGCACCCGCCACAACACCCGGCCATTTTTTGGTTGCAGCCATCATTGTTGTTTGGCCAGCCCAGGCTGGATTTGAACCCGCCAGCTCAGGTGTACGTGGCTGGCGCCTTAGCCCACTGAGCCACAGGTGCCGAGCCATCACTCTAATTTAATTTCTGCACCAAAACCATACTGCCTTAATTACTGTCGTTTTGGAATAGGTATTGATAGGACAAGTTCCCCTGATTTTTCTTCTTTAAGTTGGTGGCTATTCTTCTTCAAGACAGAGTCTCCCTCTGTCACCCAGGCTACAGTGTAGGGGCCTGATCACAACCCACTGTCACCTCGAACTCCTGGGCTCGAGTGATCCTTCTGCCTTAGCCTCCGAAGTCGCTGGCACTACCGGCACATCTCACCACATCCAGAAAAATTTTTTAATTTTTTGTAGATATGGGGTTTCACTATGTTGAAAGACTTGTTGGCTTTCCTTAACCTTATTTTATTCAGTATCAAGTTTAGAATCAGCTTGTTAAGATTCATAAAAAATCTGTGAGAGGATTTTTATTGGGAATGCTTACAATTTAAACCTTTTTCTTCTTGAACTCATACATCTCTTAAGGGTCAACTTTCAAGTTTACCTTTGTTGAGGTGGCCTTTGTGATTTCCCAGACAAGTTTAATGTTCTTTTTTGTTGTTGTTTTGAGACAGAGTCTCTCTTTATTGCCCTCAATAGAATGCCCTGGCGTTAGAGCTCATAGCAACCTCAAACTCTAAGGCTCAAGTGATTCTCTTGCCCCAGCCTCCCAGGTGCCTGGGACTACCGGCATCTGCCACAATGCCAGGCTATTTGTTTTTAGAGCCAGGGTCTCTCTCTTGCTGAGGTTGGTCTTGAACCAGGCAATCGACTTGCCTCGGCCTCCCAGAGCGCTAGGATTACAGGTGTGAGCCACTGTGCCTGGCCAGGGTTAAAGTTCTTGTTATGTATTTCCACAGCTTCTTGCACTACCCTTCAAATAACACAAATCAGACTTGTAATATTTTTTTTTGAGACAGAGTCTCACTCTATCACTCTGGATAGGATGCTGTGGTGTCATCGTAGCTCTCAGCAGCCTCAGTCTCCTGGGCTCAGGTGATCCTCTTGCCTCAGCCTTTCCAGTGGCTGGGACTGCAGGCGCCTGACATGATGCCTGGGTAGTTTTTCTATTTTTAGAGGGATGGGGTCTTGCTCTTGTTCAGAGTGTTGTTGAACTCCTGAGCTCAAGGGATCCACCCATGTCAGCCTTGCAGAGTGCTAGAATTACAGACCTGAGCCACAGAGCCCAGTACAGATTTGGAACTTTGTATTCAAAATCTAACTTCTAGGGGGGGAATTCACTGGGACCACATCTGTATCGGTCACCATATCTCCTAGCACATAGTCTCAAACAGTTCGTAAATACATATGTATTTAGGGCAGCATCTGTGGCTCAAAGGAGTAGGGCACTGGTCCCATGTACTGGAGGTGGTGGATTCAAACCCGGCCCCAGCCAAAAAGAAAAAAAAAAAGACTTATATATTTAAATATAAAAATATGTTTTTTGTAAGGGTTTAAGGTAGTGATATTAGCAAGTAACATGAGAGAGGGCAAATCAGTGGAACAAGATGTTTAAGGAGCACTGTAAGCGATTAGCCTCCGGTAAAGTGAGGAGAAAGGTCAAAGAATGGTCAGATATAGTTTAGCAGGTAGGTTAGTGGGTGAGAGTTAACAGAGTTCTCCTCTACTCTTTTCTCCTTTCTTTCTGTCTTTCTTTCTCTCTCCCTCCCTCCTTTCCTTCCTTCCTTTCAAGACTGAGTCTCACTAGTTGCCCTGGGTAGAGTGCCCTGGCACCATAGCTCACAGCAACCCTAAATTCTTGGGCTCAAGTGAACCTCTTGCCTCAGCCTCTCGAGTCGCTGGGACTACAGGAGCCCACCACAATGCCCGGCTATTTTTAGAGACAGGGTCTCGCTCTGGCTCAGGCTGGTCTCGAACTCCTGAGCTCAGGCAAACCACCTGCCTTGGCCTCTGCGAGTGCTGGGATTACAGGCAGGAGCCACTCACTGCGCCTGGCCTTTTCTCTACTTTCAGAAGTAAGAGACGAGGGACTCTGGTCCTGCGGTGGGGAGGCAGTAGGGTTGGAGGTAAGGGGAAAATAGAGAAGGTCTTAGAAGCATGGGTGTGTCCATGGAAAAAGGGAACCAAAGAGTTTCTGGGGGCTGTCGAAGAGTCCACTGGAGATCAGAGCCCATGAATTCACGCAGCACCCATCACACCAATCAGCACAGTGTGAGGCTTTCCAGGTGTGCACAGATAATAATACAAAGTATAGCATTGATACAGGGCTGGGACTTTTTTTCTTTTGTGAGCCTGGCCAGGGCTGGGATTTGTGCCAGATTGGTGCAATAGAAGGACAATTGAAACAGGGAGTCCAGAACATGGGTCCAAGTTGACTGATATAATTTTTTTTTTTTTTTGAGACAGAGCCTCAAGCTGTCACCCTGGGTAGTGTGCCGTAGCATCACAGCTCACAGCAACCTCCGATTCCTGGGCTCAAGCGAGTCTCCTGCCTCTGCC